>JBBPBX010002443.1:30643-44392 GCA_038048925.1 Garcialebias charrua
AAAGTCTGATGTGAAGCATGATGAGCAGAAACGTGCATGTGTGTGTGTGTGTGTGTGTGTGTGTGTGTGTGGTGTGTGTGTGTGTGTGTGTGTGGGTGTGTGTGTGTGTGTGTGCCGCTCATCCTGGTCCTTGAGACGGATTCATGAGAAGTGTGTTGTTTTAATGATCCAAACTTCCTGTTTTGTGTTGATGAAGCGTCGGGGAACCGTTCCCCTCCGACTGTTACTGACACGAGCAGCATGTGCTTCTTTAATAAAAAGAAAATTATGTTTTTCACCCGGTGGTCGCTCATTTGTCTCAAGAAAAGAAAACAAACTAAATGTTTTACCAAAAGTGGTGGATTGTTGCTTTTACTTTGGTGGCGCAGAGACGGTGAGCCTGTGAACGGAAGGTCGCCGGTTCAAGCCCCGGTACCGACAACATCAAAATGTGGGCAGGAAAAAGGTAAAGCACCTCCACCTTCATTCTCCCCACCCTGGGCCCCTGAGCAAGGCCCTTAACCCCCACCATCCGCTCCCTAAAAAACCAGTAAATCTCTTGAAAATGAGTTCTCGTGGCTCAATGAGACTAACCTAGCCTGGTTAAAACCACACCCTTGTCTTTCACTTCGCTTCACACAATGGTCTGGACTTTCTCCATTGACAAACGTTTCTTGCTGGAGGCGTGGGCTCTGCTGAGGAACAAAACCATTGGATATTTTGAACAGGGAAAGCATTCTGCTCCCTCCCCTCAGAGCCACCCCCGTGCTCTGGTGAACTTGACTGACAACTGCTCCGCCTCCTGCAGCCTTTCTCTCGCTGTCGGCTGCTGCGCTGCATATTGTGTTTATATGGAAATAAAACGTTTTAATAAAATAAAATAAAACCATGGATCGCTGGTCCAGCTCACCAGAAGACCAGAAAATCTGATGGAACTCGGGCAGCAATAAAACCCGAGTTTAATTCTCGTGACAATCAGCCATTTCCTCCTTTTGCTTTTCCTCGTAGCGGAGAGAGAGAAGGAGGAGGAGGAGGGAGGGATATCTTGACTTTTGGCCCAAAAAACAAAAGAAAACTCCAGATAAGGGATTAAGAAGGGGAAATTAATAACTTTGTGTCACATATAAAACAGTCCTGCATCGCTTTGCATCACTTTGAATGAGAACATGCCGCTGCTCGCTGACTGAGCGCTGGCAGAGCCTTTTATAGGGCTCTGCGCGCTGGGACAGGTGGAAGCGTGGGTCCAAAACTCCGCCCCTTCTGTTCTCTGATTGGTCCGGTCAAAAATCGGCCGGAGAAATTGTTGTGAATGGGAGAAATCCCATTTGTGCAGTGAAGGGAAATGAGAATTGAGCGGAGCTGTGCAGGAATGGCGAGGGCCAGGCTAAGACTAACCTGGATAAATAATAAACGGTGTATTTATTTATTTATTTATTGTGCCGAGATGTTTCGCCCTCCATCTGGAAGGTTTCATCAGTCAAGGAAATGTGCAACACAAAACTGATTCTTCCCAACAGATTACGCCAAAGTGGAACAAACCAGTTATGTTGGAGCTGGTTTTATACCTGGGTTATTGAGCATGGACTTTGATGTTTTGAACCAGTGAGGGAGAGGGCGGGCACCAGAGACCATTTTAGCACCAGCATAACTGTTGTTGTTGTTTTTTATCCCCATTTTGGAGTAATGGTGGAGGAGCAGTTTTGTTTGGTGTTTCCTCAGACTGATGTAGCTTCTGGATGGAGGGCGAAACGTCTCAGCACAAAAAAAAAGAAACCGTCCACATGACCCGACTGAAAATTGTTGGGTTATTCATGAGATATTTTACTAACAGATGAAAAGGATCAACTCAGAAAGTCAGTGGTAGAATTTTAAGGAAACATTTCTAAGAGCACTTTGAAATATTAGAACAGGAAACAGTTTTAAATTACTGCACTGGGAAAATATTTAAGAACAAAATAAGCCTTTATTAAAGGGTGAATTTTTTTTGGTCTAATTTTGGTCATTACATGTTTAAATATCTCCGGGTTTTAATTTGAAATAGATTATTTACAAATTGTAGCACTCAGAGTAAATGTTGGGAATGATGCTCAGCCAGCTAATTTTAGCTCAGTATCTCTCTAAGATCAGCTGAGTTTCTGCAAATTTGTTTTTTAGGGCATGGCATCCATCTTGATTTGATCCGTTATAAATGTAATTACTTCTTGAAAGTTTCATTAGAACCCGTTCACTGCTTCATTAAATATTTTGCTGACAAACACAGCGTTGGCTCCAACACTTGAACATGTTTCATCTTTTCTCAACGCGTCTGTTTTTCTGACATCGTTCTCTGAACAAATGGACGGACTCCGCTGAGTTCTGGCTCCTGGTTGTTTAATCAGATGATCTGGAGATTTCAAAACTAATCATTTCTCATCAGCTGTGACTGTTTGGACCTCGCTGAGTGTCAGCAGAGCATGACCAGGGGTCTGCAACCTTTACAATCAAAAGATCCATTTGACACCTTTGTTCACTAAATTAAAAGTGTTTAGAGCCGCAACAACATGCTACGACTGTGGTAATCAACTGGTGGCCCATGGGCCACTTCAGGTTTGTTGGAAGGGGCTTTTGTGGGGTGAAATTATAACTAAAAAATAACTAATAATTTATACTTTTTACAATTTAAGATAAATGAAAAGACCAGATTATTTTAGAAGATTTTTTTAATTAATAAAAACTATGAACTATGCAGATCTAGGATTTTTTTTTAATTGTGAGAAAAATAATATAGTATAGAAATAAAGTTAAAGTAGGTATGTTTTACTACTTGTAATTGTTCCAGTATTCACATATTTGCAAAAGAAATGATAAGAAAACTGCTAAAACTACCAGTCCTTTTTTTTATTGTTTGTAGAAGAACCAATAAAATTCAGTTTTATGTTAGTTTTGGTCAAAGCTTGAAAGAGGGACCAAAGAGCCACATGTGGCTCAAGAGCCGCAGGTTGCAGACCCCTGATCATGACGTTGGAGTTCTGACAGGCCTTTCTGTTACATGTCACACGTCATATGAAACATCTTTAAATGTACATTTAAAAAACTTTTAACTTTTTAACAAACTGATCAAACTGTTGGAAACTTTATGAACACGTATAAAGTTTATAACAGATTTGAATCGGTCCTCGGCAGCTGAGCTTCAGCAGCAAAAACGTCCCAGACTAAATAATTAAAATGTAGGATGTTTGATGGTTGTTACTAAATCTAAACAATCATAACTAACTACATAAAAAACAAAGCGAATAAAAACAAGTTTGAACTTATAATAATAATAATAATAATGATGTCTTTTCCTGTCATCTGCGTATGTTCCCATACACAGACGAAATTCGTCTCTGCATTTAACCCAACCACCACCAGGTGGTGCAGTGAGCAGCCATAGAAAGTGCCCGGGGAGCTGGAGAATTAGATGTGCACTCATAGACACCCCAAGGTGTGTAGTGGCCAGGACGCGAACCCGCGTCCTTCGGGTCCCAAGTCAAAAGCCCTGCCACTAGACCATCTTGGCTCCACTAAAGAACGTAAAGTTGGGAAAACAAAATATTTCAGTTTGAGATGCACCATAATATTATAAAAAGGTGTAAGTTGGTTTGGGCGACACAAAACACGACACGTTATCGTTTGTTTCACGTAAAAAGATAAACTCATAAAAATGTGTCAAACTTTAGAATGAGATCTTTGTAAATGTTTGTTATTGTCAGTCTAGATTTGTGACAAAGTTTCTCCTCTTCAACAATGTAAAAATCTACAGTATTACAAAAAAAATATGTACAGTATGTAATATATGTATACATGTACAGTATATACAAACATACCCCAGTATGTTTGTATACAATGTATACAAACCAAATAAAAATGTTATTTTTAAAGGAAGAAATAAAGACCCTGATGCATGCTCAATAATCCAGGTAGAAAAATCTAAAAAAGCTAAGTCTGGTCCTCTGGACATTCAAAAAAACAAAAAAACAAAACAAAGCAAAAAATTGTAGAAACGTTTCGTCTTTCGTCCGAAAGACTTCCTCAGTCTGAGGTGCTGGGTTCAGCTCAGTCTTATAAATAAGAAGAAATAAAGAGTTTATGCAACATGTTTTGTTTCTGATAGTTGTCCGTGCAGTTTGGGGACGTCAGCGTCTCGGTTCTGTTCAGACCCTCGTGGATGCTGCAGCACGGAGTGATGCTCAGAGGACCAAGAGGTCGCAGCGATGCAAACGAGAGGTTAATCCACTGCACGTCCATTTACAACCAGAAACAAGACATAAAATGTTGGTTTGAAAACTCCTCATATGGTCTGAAGAGAGCGTTGAAGATTAGATTTGGTCTAAATGTCCAGTAAATGATTGATATGCAGAAACTGTTGAATGATTATTATAAAAAACAGACGAACTGGATCACATGAATCAAACCAGATCAAATCTGTTGAGGTATTTAAAAATCTTTATGTTTTAAATTCCTTATATTTTAACATCTTAAACTTTACTGGTTCTTCAAATGTTCTGAGTTTGTTTTTATTCTCGTAATCATCAGGTTTCATTTGGCCACCTGGGCGTGGTGGTGCAGAGGTTACAGAAGGTGGGCCTGTGATTGGAAGGTCACCGGGTCGACTCCCCGCACTAACATAAAAAAATGTGGGTGGTAAAGGTGAAACACCCTCACTTGCCACACCCTAAGCCCCTGAGCAAGGCCTTTAACCCCCACCCTCTGCTCCCAAACAGGTCCTTCTTGAAAATGAGTCGTCGTGACTCTGAGACTACCTAGATAAAACAAAATGATTCTTTTTTGTTGTCGTCATGTTTAAGGGGATAACACAAACAGAACCACTTGTAAAAAATACAACTTTTTATTATTTACAAACTGTAAACAATCCCAACAAAAAAGCAAAAACATACACCCAGTCCCTAAAATCCTCCAGTTATGTACAAGTGTCCTTAGATCATTTTATAAATTGGCTTTTCTGTGTTTGTGAATGTTCAGTGCTGAGACAACTTTGTTGTTCTATAAATAAACTGAAGTTTCCCTGAAAGACGACGGAAACATTATTTTATTACAGACTGGAATAAATAAATTAAAGGTTTTCTAAAACAAACCCAATAAAATGTATAAGTTTTATATATATATATTTTTTGTTGTTGATTGAAATATAATAAAAGTAAATTGTTTACAGTATACAATTTGTTGTAAGATTACTTCATTTTGGCCCAATAATTAAAAAACAAGGAGATAAGAATTTTACTGTTTCAGTACTGGTTTTCCAAATTATTTAAAATAAATTGAAATATAACCTCCCATATGATCCTACAAGATTATTTGTTTTCACCAAAAGTTAGTTTTAGATCATAAACTCGTCAGTTACCGTCACTGCAGTTGAAGAAACTTGGACGTTTTAAACCTGATTGATGATGTAACATTTTGGCAGCAGGAGGGACCGGCAGCCGCCACAGATCAACACACTCTTTGTAAAGTTTCAGGTGAAATCTCTTCCAGCTGTCCGCGAGACAACATGACCGATCCAGATCGTCGTGATTATTTCTGTTTTTAAGAACGTGAGCAGGATTTTATTTTTCTACTAAACTAAAAAACTAAAAATAACAGAGCATCGTTTCAGTAAAATCTGAAAAACACAAGAAAACAACGTCTTTCTGACCAAAATGTTTTTTCTTCTGAAACAGGACAGACTTTGTTTCCGACCGTCTAATCTCAAGACTAATTTGATCAACACTCATTTTTTTCTAAAGTTCATGCTGGTAAGAAGACTTTTATTTTGGTAAAAGTGTAAACGTGTGCGTGAGAGCAAACTGAATCCACGTCTTCATGGCCGTCGTCTGTTAGCATCAGAGCTAACGACGCTGTTAGCATCAGAGCTAACGCTGTTAGCATCAGTGCTAATGCTCTGTTAGCGTCAGAGCTAATGCAGTTAGCATCAGAGCTAACGCTGTTAGCTGCGCTCAGAAGCGAAGGCGGAAGCTGGTGAGGAGAGGAAGATGGTCAGATGAGTGGTGCTGATTGGGCAGATTGTTGACTTCCTCCACCTCAGACTGACCAACCAATGACAGCCTGCCCAGCAGCTGGAGGCCACGCCCACCAGGAAGTGAAGGTGGCATGGCGAGAGCTGTCAGAAAGCAGAGAAACAAAAGACACATACTGTTACTAACAAATCAAAGGCCTGTTAATGAAAATTGTTGATCACTATGGCTTACAATAATTAGTGTGCACTGAAAATGTACGTGCACTGAGATATAACAAGGTGCGTCAGCCGCTTGAATATGGTCAAACTCCGCCCCCATAGTTCTGCAGCTTCAAGTGCAACAATGTATGAATGAGGCCACAGTGTTCAGGTTTGTTACTCAGCACTTTAAAGGTTCAGTATGCAGTTTCTGTAGAACTGCAGCACTTAGAAATATTTTCAACAGGCAAAGCATTCTGATCCCTCCCCCTCAGAGCCATATGTGGCTCTGCCCCCTTGTGGTCTGTTGAATTTCAAATTCAAGCTCTGTTTTTATTGGCTGATTCAAATTCAAGCTCTGTTTTTATTGGCTGGTTACAAACTCTGTTTTTATTGGCTGGAAAATGGCGGGTCACCTTTTCTTTTTAGAAATGCTTATTTACCACCTGGAGAAGCAAGGGGACAATATATATATATATTTTTTCAGAGATTACCTGGCTAACATCAGTCTGTCAGGAGGTAGTGACAGAGTGAAGAAATATGTTCATAAAAAAAGCTACATACTGAAGCTTTAACATAGACAATATTTTTGTACATTTATACTAACATTAACTTATTGATATACGTTAACTAATGCAACTTATAATTTTAATAAGACTGTAATTGTGTAATTTTAAATTAATATTATTTACTTTGCACACGGTTCAGACAATGTGAGCACAGGGTTGTGTTGGTTCTCGGGTCACCTCAGTCGTGGTTCTGACTGTGCAAGTGAACTAACAGGAAGGCGTGGCACGGTGGATCAGTTCTACAAATCGACAACCTGGGTTCAAATCCCACCTCAGTAAAGTCAAACTTGAACAAGTTGGAGGAATGATGTACCGTACTTTCCAGTCAATAAGCCGCTACTTTTTTCACGATTTACACAATGCTGCGGCTAAATTATGGATTTTTTTTTTACGAGGTAGCGAGCTTCTTGCCACCAAAAGCATTTACCGTAGCTTCATCACACCCAGGCACTCACATAGCTGCCCAATACACATCTCTCTTGGGGGGGGGGGTGTCCTCATGGCTCAAATCTGAGACTACCTCACTGGTTCATTGTGGTTGATGGCTGGTTACATGGCCTCAGTGAGGGATTATGGGTAAAATTTATGTTAAATGTTTCCTGATGCATGCTTAATAAACCAGGTAGAAAAATCTAAAAAAGTGAAGTCTGGTCCTCTGGACGTTCAAAAAACACCAATAAATTATTATTATTTTTGCTGTTTTTTGAACGTCCAGAGGACCTGACTCAACTTTATTAGATGTTCAATGTTAATCATTTGGGTTAGCTGTTTAGCATTGTTCTTTTAGTGATTAGTCTGTTCTTGTTAGCCTAGTTTATGTGTTTTCATCATGTGTTAGTTTGTGGTAGGCCTTGGGGTAGTTGTCATGACGACCTGTGGGGTTCACTCTGTGTGTGTCAAGCAGGAAGATAAAGTCAATAAAACTCCATCTGGTGGTTGATTCTTGAACTACAACAAGAGCTGAACATCTCTCAGTAGCTGTGCACGTGAACACTCGTGACTTATATATGTACAAACTTTTTGGGGTTTTTAATTTAGTGTGCACAGCTTATTTTCGGGTGCACTCTGTGGACCAGCAATTACGGTATTTGAAAAACTTAGAATATTAATTGTTAATTGTGGCAGTATTTTTCTCCCACCATTTCTGAACAACGCACACTGCTTCATCCTGTTTCTCATGCAGCTTCTGTGTAGAGGCTTGTTGGTTTCAAATGCGTTGTTCGAATACTTCTGTCGAGGCATGCTCATCATGTGATGACATCGTGCATGTCAACGCACACTTTTTTTTTTTTGTGTAAAAAATACTTTTCTCTAGTTTTATTGTAGCCTGCCATAAAAAAAAAGTGCACACAAACTAAATGCACATCAAAACGAGCAGCTCGATCAGGACGTGTGTGCTTTTAGTTTTCCTCTCATTTTGAGTTACTATAAGAACGCAATAAACAAAAACAAAAAGACAGGCAGCTAAAATGTCTACAGGATTACACAAAGAATACTTCACTTTTTAAAATATCTCATGAACCCCGAGACAACATCCATTCTGGAGGTTCCTTTATGGTGGTTTGGGTCAAACTTATTCAAAATGGCCGCCACAGCCAAGTCTTCAATCAGTCATTCTTAGAGATATTGGGCTACAACATGGTGTGAAGGCAGCTGACAACACTGATCATAACTTTGTCAGAAACTGTTGAGGTCAATGCTTGTTAGCAAAATATCTTCTGAACTGATGGACAGTATTTTTATCGTACCATTGAAATGTATTAATTCATGCATTATATGAAAAAAGACCTAAACAAAAAAACAAACAAACAAAAAACCTCAAAGGAGAGCAATAAACAGACATGAGAGAGTACCGGAGCTGTAGAGGATGTAGTCCACCGTCAGGGCGGTGCGCGAGTGGCTCGTGGTGATCTCAGGTCGCCCATCAGGCGTCAGGCGATGTTCGTAAGACGACCGCAGCTTCAAGCTGTGCTCAATCCTAGAGCGGAGCAAACAAACAAACAAACAAACAAACAAACACGAGGTTAGAACCGGTGAGCTGAGATGAATTAATTGGTTTATAACGACACTGAGTTCTGAATTAAGTTACAACTTTCAATCAAAAAAGACTTTTAAACTAAAAAAAACATACTTAGATGAAACCTTTCCCAACAGGCCTGGTCTGGTCTGTGGGACGAAACCACCAGTAGGTACCCACCAGTAGGTACCCAGAGAAAACTGGAGCCCAGCCAATATGTCACTTTATCTATCGTCGATACTGATATTGGGAGGGAAAGGCTAATGCTGATAACCAATATACAGGTAGTCCTCGAGTTACGACGGAGTTCCGTTCCTACGCTCCGTCGTATCTCGAATTTCGACGTAACTCGAAACATACGTCCAAACTGCACCTTATACGTACAGTACTGTATTTTAACAAGCACTTAGCCTATCCTAACACAGTACCCTACATAATTATCAAAAAACACATACATTTCAGAGCCATAATGAAGTGAAAAAAAAAAGTTAATTTCCTACTCTGGAATGCTGGTGAAGCCATTTCCTCTGTTCATCCGTCCCTCCTCCAGATTCTCCATTCGTTTAAGTTGTAAAACCGCTGTCCATAAAACAGCTACTTTTCCACAGCTGCTTTTTGTCCAGCTTGGTCCAACAAGTTTTGTTTTGTTTTTTGAATGTCCAGAGGACCAGACTTAGCTTTTTTAGAGAGTACAGGGCAAGCTGTAGCCTCCGCAGCTAAACCAAAAACTGCCGGAAATGGCTTCAAAATAAAAAAAATCAAAATACAGTATATATATACCAGTATATATATATTTTTAATGGAGATGCGTGTCGTAACCCCGAAACGTCGTAACTCGAAGACTACCTGTATAGACTGAGTTTTTGCTTTGTCCATCAACAAGAATGTAAACAGCTACTGTTAAAACTGTTTTAACACTCGAAGTCTTGAAACAGTCGTTTAACGTGCGTTCACATTTTCTGTCCTCCACTATTCACCATAAAGTTATCAAGTGTGTAACATAAATATAAATTAAACAAAGGAACACGCTTCCTGTTCATTGTTTCAACAGTCAGTCACGTATGGTGAAGGTGTAATTAGTACTGACCACAGCAGAGTTTATTTTTCTTTGTAGAAAAGTAAAGATTTCAGACAAACAATGCATTTTATTGAGGACGACAAAGATAAAGTTACTAACTCTGATATATTTTACCGCTACGTTAATAATAATAATAATAATAATAATAAATTCAATTTATAACGCGCTTTTCATTAGTGAAAATCTCAAAGCGCTACACACATTGAATGCTACACACATTCATATACCGGTAGCGGCAGACCATGCAAGGTGCTTTCCAGTCCTACCGGGAGCAACTCGGGGTTAAGTGTCTTGCCCAAGGACACAACAACACATAGTGTGGGGAACCGGGATTCAAACCGCCAACCTTCCGATCGGGGGACGACTGCCATTACCACTACGCCACGGCCGCCCCAACGTTACATTTATTGTTCTGGATAAAGTTTTATAACCTATGCTAGGTTATCCAAACGTTAGCTTGCTAACTCGAGAGGCACGTAGCTAATGACAAGCGAGTTGTATTATTGAAGATAATTTTATTATTGTTGATTCATTTTACAGATCAGTTCAAATAAACTTACCATGCTCTGTTCAACAAAATACACTAACAGTATTTAGTTGCTCCCTACTTCAGCTGTGCTGAAAGTGAAAGTTAAAGTGAACGGCCATGACTTGAAAAGTAATCTTCATGCGCCCTCTGCTGGATACGTTGTACAATTACACCATTTGAAAGGACACGGCTCATTCCCAGTGTTTATATCAGAGCATAATGGGCCAGAAAATACAGCACTTTTATGTGTTTTTAGATGAAAGTGTGTTAGCTAACCATTTGTAAACAAGTTTCTGAGCATGTTTATGAACTAGTGTGTACGTTTGTGATGAAAAACGAGTGTTCGTAGTAGCGCTAGCATAAATTTTCCGACTTACGACCGAAAATCCGGACTTACGAGCAACACGTGTTTCGTGTTCCAACGTACGAGATTTCGTGTTACGAGAACCTCGCAGGAACGGAACTCGCTCGTAAGTCGGGGACTACCTGTATCTGACTAAATATCGGCCCCTACCAATTTATCGGTTGGGCTGTAGAGGAAACCCACCGTGCACGTGTAAACGAGAATGTGTAAACTTCACAGAAAAGACGGGAGGGAAACCTTCTTGCCATGAGGCGGCAGCTCTAACCGTTTTTTATGTTTCAGTTTGAGCTGTATACCAATATTCAAACTTAAGGCTCTCCCATAGCTCTGCGTACTGCCGTACGCCGGTCCGTGCGCGTGTACTGTGCGCCGCGCGTTCGCTCCCACAGCTCTGCGTTCGTTCTCACGTTCATTCTCGCTGCAGCCACAGCGCAGGGCGTTCGCTGATTGGTCATTTGCTGACACGCCTACTGAATTGATTGACAGTTTGCGGGGAGAGAAGAAAAAAAGGAGCCGGCAGCTTCAGCGCAGCGGTTTTCTGTGTTTATATCTTATTAAAAAGTTCTAAAAAATAAAAATAAAACACAGGGAGCGTTGGTCTTGCAGCCCACAGCCCTCCAGGAAATCTGCAGAAACCTCGCGCAGCCAGGTAGGACCCGAGTTTAAATTCGCTCGTGACAAATTTCATTTCCTCATTTTCAGAGTGAGCAGAGGAAGCGATCACTTGATACATTGATTGTATTGTACTTGATATTTAATACATTTGTGTCAAATACAAAACAGTCCGGCGCCGGGCAGACAACGCGCTTCGCGTACGCGGTCGTAAAATTTGAGCTTCGCGCATACATGGTACGCTCGTGCCTCTGCGCACGGACGGCGTAGTGCGGCGTACGGCCGAACGCAGAGCTCTGAAAGGGCCTTAAATTTGTTAAAAGAGAGAGTTGTTATTTTTTAAAGGGGATAGAAATGTTTGTGAAGCCACGGTTTTGAACTTGCTTGAAGGAAAGATGTACTTTAATCCAGGGTATAGGTTTATGGAATGGTTTGGAGGATGACCTTAAAAATGTCAGATCTCTGTATATATTTAAGAGAAAGATTAAAGCTAGTTTTTTGAAGGTATATGATAAACCCAACCCATTCACAACCCCCATGTAATGTGAATCCTTCTATATTTTGTGTATTATTTGTACGTTTTTTTTATGTAAAGTATCTGTATAGTTTTTAGCATTTTTAGAGAGACACTTTCTAGAGACACGAACAGCCGGAAACAAATTCCTTGTGTGTTTCAACATACTTGGCCAATAAACCTGATTCTGATAAAGTATAATAGAATCTAAAGAAACTGCTGTTTGAGTTGATGTGTTTTTTTCTTTTTAGTATTGCTTTTATTGTATATTATATTTTGTTCAAAAATATTTTGAGGATAAAAGGAGCAGACATCATAAGATTTATTCTTCTTCTGCTACCTTTCATTTTGATTTGTGTATTATTTGTTTTATTGTATGGAATTTTTGTATTTTAAATGAAATGAATACATTTTTTTGGAATTGGAATTTTATAAATTCACCAAACTGATCTCAACTAAGGACCTGGTTAAAAAAAGACACGTTACCTGTTAACAGCAGCCGAAGACTTGCAGGTAAGATCTTCTACAGTCAGATTAGAGATCCCTCCTTCAACACACAGACAGATGTTAAACACGTGCACGGCACTGCAGCAGGCCTGGGGGGCTCACAGGGCCCGCAGGTGAGGTTTACCTGTGGGGCTGGAGGACGACGACTCATCAGGGACTTTGCTCTCATACTGACACTGGTCACTGATTCCTAAACTGGGGGACCAGATTGGAAATTTGAGGGGACGGTGACCCCTGGGACTCGTTTCTTGACCCGACACCTGAACAAACAGGAAAAGCAGTTTTTTTAATTAAACGGCTCCAAACACACCTGTACAGAAACTGAAGCCTTTCTGTCTCACCATGCTGATCTGCATGCCTCGGTACTCCAGGCGGCCTGTGGTCAGGAACCTGTACAGTGGACTCCAGGGCGCCGAGTTCAAATCCCCACAGAGCACAACTGGATTGGTCGATCCATCAGGGAGGCGGGACAGTCGGCTGATCTCAGCCAATAAGATCGCCAGCTGGGCCAGTTTGATATCGCCGCGGCGAGGGTTGAAGAGAAGGTGAGTGTTGGCCACGCAGATGGAGGAGGAGGAGGAGTTGGACTGGCTGGTGCCGTTGTTGGGTTGCAGCAGAACCACCAAGCCCACGTTGTCCCGGTCCAGAAGGCCGTCGCCGGGCCGGAAGAACTCCACAGGAGTGGAGGAGAGGAGGGAGAAGCGGGAAGTCTTAAAGGCCACGGCACAACCGTCTGGTTTTGTTCCTGTCCGCTTCTTATACTCGCACTGATAACCTAACACACACACACACACACACACACACACACACGGTCAGATAAAATGCAGCTCATGAAACTAACGAATCATTTGTGTATTTTTAGATTGTAATTTTTTTATATTATTATTAATGTTAGGAGTCTTTTCATCAACCAGCCATTTTCTATCCTGTTCAGGAGAGAAGATCATCTCCAACAGTAAAAAGTACAAATCAGTAAAAATAAAATTAAATAAAGATGTTAATAATGTAGGAATTGTATAAAGTCAAACTTTATACATATATATACTGTGCTAAATGTGCTTATGATATGGTTTTTACTGGGTCATGCGGTGTCTTGCAGACAAAATGTGATTCATTTTTTTTAATATCAACGCTGTAACCCCCATGGTTTCTTTCCCTGTTTCCCACCTTTGACCTTCATCCTGAGACGGATGAGAGAGGCCGCGCTGAAGAACATGTCATGTGTTTTGATAAGGCAGCAGCTTTACACACTCAAAACCCTCTCCTGGATGACTGTGCATACATAATCACGCTGTATCGATGAAAATTGGTGCAATGTTAATAAAATCTCTTGTATCTTGTATCTTGTATATATATAATATATATACATATAATATATATATATATATAT
>JBBPBX010002443.1:44735-90698 GCA_038048925.1 Garcialebias charrua
ATATATATATATATATATATACAGTATATATATATATTTCCCACTTTATTAGACATTTTTGGACTGATGCGACTTATACGGCGTAAATTACGGTAGTTGTTTTTGTCCAACATTTGTTGTTTTGTCCTTAACTTGTCCATTTTTCTCTTTTTTTCTAAAACACATTCCTCATTTCTGACCATGTTGTTGTGGTCAGGTGTAATGACTGCACAAGAAAAGCTGCCAAAGCCCAAAGAAAAACTTCTAAAGAATGACAAAAACAATAGCAAGGTCAGCCAGACACATCGTGAAATGTTTGTTCCAACTGAGAGATTGTCTGTGCTACATTTTTGCAACAAATATCCAGTGTCCACATGTATATGGGTCATATTATTGACTTGTACCTCCCCTGAACTGCTGGTTTAAAAGATAAAGGCATTGTATTGATTTTTAGACATAATGGTGAATGTGATGAAAGCTTGTTCATGCCTCTGGTCTTCACTGCTGGTTGAGCCTCTCAGACTTTGTCCAACAAACCCGACAGTCAAACGACACATAAACTGACACCATGTTGGTGACCTTTTTACAGTTCGACATGAACAAGCTATCAAACTTTTCATTCATTATGACCTTCCTTTATTATCTCGAGGGTTTAAAGCCACTGTTATCAGCTCCGGCGTTACAACCCTGGCTTCTGTCCCGGTTTATAAATCCGGTTTAACATTAGTCCTAATTTGATAGTGCAGTGCAGATGGTGATGAAATGAGGATACAAGGTGTCTAATATTTTGATTTCTGGAATTTTAAAAGAAGAGCTAAAACTTATTTTTAAGGTTTCAAATCTGTCATTGAGCTTTCTTTGATCCGGTGTTTTATCAGGTCATTACGTCACACAACTACCGGTACTATTGCTCTTTAATCTAAAATTGTTGATACAACATAACAAAGGCTTGATAAAGTCATATAGTGGAAGGTTTAATAAGTTTTGGAAACAAGTTAAAGGATTACTGGAGGCTGACTGGTTGATTTCGTCAAAAGACCTTTAAGCATGTTGGCCTTGGTGGATCCCAATAATCTTGAAAAGGAAGTTCTGTTCATGCCGAGTTTGGACATTTTAATTGGGCACTTTTATCGGATTGTTTGGAACGTTTTGTACAACATAGAGTATAGTTCACCACGTGAGCAAGAGCAAGTTTCATGCCTCTGAATACAGTACATTGAATGAATATAAAATATATTAAAATTCTAAGGTGACTTTCATGACTGTATTGTCGCTTTTTTTCCCCACTACAATAAATGAGTCTGCTTCAGAATTTTTAAATGAAAAAGTTCAATTCTTCTTCTCCTTTTTGATTTATGAGAATGGGGGGATTGAGGCAACGGCTGACTCTAAACGAGAACACAGCAGGCCGAGTCGAGGCCTCAGTGGTGCTTTAAAACAAAGTGTTGGACGCTGAGCTCCATGTCTGGATTTGCACAGTTAAAATGCCACTGAGTCTTTTTTTCTTCACTACACCAAGATTACAGATGCATGATACTTCTGGATTAATACTTCTGGATTAACTTTTTTGCTGAGTTTTTGAAAAGCATAATCAGGCTTTTTCCAAAAACAATCACCCGCTGCTGAAACAATCCTGTGATATGGGTGCAACGATGAGACCCCTGTTCGAGCTGCCTCTGGTCCTTTACAAATTGACCACATCCAACAAGCGATACATGCTTGAACTGCACTGCATAACCATAAGAGGTGTATACCAAAAACATAATACTGTATGTGTTAACCATCCCCTATTTTAAATCTTTAAACTTGCATGTTCACCCAAACCATCGGCCATCACTACATCACAGCTTTGATTTGACCTGCTAGTTCAACCGTACATATACTGACTGTTTCAGCTCTGTGACTACCTTTGGGACCAGAAAGTCACAGTTCGACTCCCTGCCATGCCCACATATCGTGGTGTCTTTGAGCAAGACTCCCAATCCGTAACCGCTGCTCCATCTGAGTGTATCTCACGTGTGATGGGTTAAATGCAGAGAACCCATTTCATCGTTGTATGGGAACATGCAGTGATGACAACGTAATGCACTTACGTACACTCTTGATCTTTCAGAAGTGTAACAACTGTGGGTTGACTTCAAGACCCCGTGCCACTACAGTCATTACATTAATCACACCATGACAGGAAGAAGGCATCTCAGGCCTGGACTTATTAACCTGATGGATCCCACTGAGACCACAGATCCCTTTCGCAAAGGAGGCCTGGAACTGAAAGCAGCCTAAAATGCATGTTTTTAGACTGTGTGAGAAAACCGGAGTACAGGTAGTCCTCGACTTACGAACGAGTTCCGTTCCTACGCCCGTTCGTAACTCGAAAATTGCCGTAAGTCGAAAATACGTCCAAACGGCACCTCATACAGGTAGTCCCCGACTTACGAGCGCTCTGACCTACGAGGTTCCGGACTTACGAGCTGGCGAATTTTTGGAAAAAACGCAAAAAATACAGAATTTTTCTGTGTTTTTTCACCACAGTTCGTTAGCTAAACATGTGGACACACGTTTCCGATCATTTTTATGCACTCGTAAGTTTTTCGATGAAAAACGAGTGTTTGTAGTCGCGCTAGCAAAACCGTTCCAACTTACGAGCGAAATTCCGGACTTACGAGACACGATGGCGGCCGTTCCAAGTTACGAATTTTCGCTTTACGAGCAACTCGTTGTAACGGAACTCGCTCGTAAGTCGGGGACTACCTGTACATCCAAAGGGCACCTCATACATCCAAGCACCTCATACGTACAGTACTGTATTTTTACCAAGCACTTAGCCTATCCTAACACATTACCCTACATAATGATCAAAAACCACATACATTTAGGAGCCATAATGAAGGAAAAAAGAAACAATTTCTTACTGGGAGCTGGTCATTTCTTCCTCTGTCTGTTAGCATGTTAGCTCGTGCACCTCCGAGCTCTGCAGCTTGCTTCACGAGGTCCACGGCGTTTACAGCAACGTCTGTTAGCATGTTAGCTCATTGCTAGCATGTTAATTCGTTGCTCAGCTGTCCTCCGCTCCTCCTGTATTTCCACCAGGGTTGCCAGATCTCCAGACCGAAAGAAGCGATCAGCTCCTTCAAAACAAGCACAAACAAGCGACTTGCTCTTTCAAAAAAGGCCCCAAAAAAGCCCAGCTGGCAACCCATCCCATTGTGTAAAAAAAAGGCAGTTTTAAACAGTGTATAAACATATTTATTATGGCATTACATATAACCAGCAAAATTATACATTAAAGAACGTATTCAGTCTAAAAAATAAAAATACATTTTGCATTTTTATACAGCTGGTTTGTCATGTGTACAAATTAAAAAATATAATTAAAATTAAACTGCAAAGTCAACAAAACAACTTTCTTTATACTGATGCTCAATGAAGCAGGTAGGAAAAAAAACAGCATACAGGCAGGAAAAAACTTTGATTTCTTAAAACTCTGTTTAAAAAACTCTGTGTTAGCGTTGCCTTGTCTAGACAAAGAATAAAGAACAGAGACAAAGAATAAAGAACAATATTGCATTCGCGTGTAGTCGGATGTCCCGTGAAGAAACACGGTTTTTAATTTTAAACTCACTTTGAAAGTAATTTTCATTAATTTATCATTTTGTTTGCTAAAAACTAACATAGTTGAATGATACAAGATATATATGTTGTGTCACTATATGCAAAGTTCAAAAATGACGTCACAATACCTTTAAAATAACTTCAGGAGTACATTTTACATGTAACATATTATACCACATGTGACACACCTCACTCCTCGCATTATGCATCGCACACAAAAATACACCAATCCTTCTCATCAATGCAAGGAAACTTACCAGAAGTCGTCTGACATCATTAATTGCTCGCGCTTATATAGTTTTACCGGCTCTGTCGCTTGCGCCAACTGCTCCTGAACGTAACATCCGCCTTGACGTAACATACGTGGAAGGGGGGCGTGACAAACTACCTACCACTCGCATTACTGCTCGACTGAAAAACAAGCACAAATAAGTGACTCAATGTCCGCGAGAAGCTAAAAAAAACGCCACAAGCGGCTGACCAAATTTGAAAGCGACTCTAGGAAAAAACAGGCCCAATGCCGCTTGAAATAAGCGGACTTGGCAACTATGATTTCCACGCGCGGTCCAGAAGCCTGCCTGCTCTGTAAGTTTCTACTGAGTATGTCAGTGGAAACTCCCTCCTGTAAGTTTCAAGCTCCCCTAAGTTTCGTTTCCAGCTCCCCCCTTCCCTCCTGTAAGTTTCAAGCTCCCCTAAGTTTCGTTTCCAGCTCCCCCTTCCCTCCTGTAAGTTTCAAGCTCCCCTAAGTTTTTCCAGCTCCCCCTTCCCTCCTGTAAGTTTCAAGCTCCCCTAAGTTTTGTTTCCAGCTCCCCCTTCCCTCCTGTAAGTTTCAAGCTCCCCTAAGTTTTGTTTCCAGCTCCCCCTTCCCTCCTGTAAGTTTCAAGCTCCCCTAAGTTTTGTTTCCAGCTCCCCCTTCCCTCCTGTAAGTTTCAAGCTCCCCTAAGTTTTGTTTCCAGCTCCCCCTTCCCTCCTGTAAGTTTCAAGCTCCCCTAAGTTTCGTTTCCAGCTCCCCCTTCCCTCCTGTAAGTTTCAAGCTCCCCTAAGTTTCGTTTCCAGCTCCCCCTTCCCTCCTGTAAGTTTCAAGCTCCCCTAAGTTTTGTTTCCAGCTCCCCCTTCCCTCCTGTAAGTTTCAAGCTCCCCTAAGTTTCGTTTCCAGCTTCCCCCTTCCCTCCTGCTCCCCTAAGCGCGTCCGTAAAGCGCGTTCGTAAAGTCGAATCGCCGTAAGTCGAGACCGCCGAAAGTCAAGGACTACCTGTACTCAGAGAAAACCCATGCAAACACAAGGAGAACATAGAAACTCCAAAGAAAAACCCCAGGTCCAAACTGGGGCTCGAACCCACGACCTTCTTGCTGTGAGGCAACAGTGCCACTACTAATCCATCATGCTGTTGAAGTGGTTTTTGTGAAAAGGATTATTCAGTTGTTCATTTTCTACCTTTGTCTAGGCTCACTGAGCTGAAGACTACGTATGCAAGTGGTTCTAAAGCGAGGTATGCTGGACAGATAGCAAGTCCAGCTGATGAGCACCACTGCCTGGCATTGAGAAGGTCTTGGTATGATATCCACCTTTGTCCGGAGAGCTTGCATGCTCTCCCGTCCCTGGACAAAGAACAAAAGCATGCTATCTGCACTGATGGCATTAAGTGCAATGAAAGGACATCAGTCAACAACGTACCTGTCACCTGGTTTCACTGATGGCTATCGGACATACCGTAATTCTGTCTGTAGATTGTCTTGGTCTAATGACAAGAAAAGCAACACAGCAATTACAGTATGTTGCTCACTATTTAAAGGCAACAAGACATGCCAAAAAAATTTAAATCCAAAGATGTAAAAAGCAGATAGATATTTTTATATTTCTGGAAACTATAAGTGACGATGGTCTGACCATCTGATAAGAACATCTGACTCGTGGATATGTTTTCTGCTCATATGTAGCATCTACATTCAAAACCATTAATTGAAATAAAGCAGACAAATCTGCATGTGAACAGTTCAAATACTTTCTCCTCAATAACTGCCCTTCAGCGACACAGAGCGCACTCAGGGTTGTTTTTCAGTGTGACACTTCACTGAGAAAATGTCAACAAGAACGCACAAGCAGCCAAAAAGGAATTTATCCTGTCAAAGCTTTAGGGTATTTAACGAAGACATTTCCATAAGACTTGTGTGAACTTGCAATATTCAGCCAGCTGACTTGACAGATTTGTTTGGTTTCCTACAAGAGGTGTTAGCTTTCATCGCTGTTTACTAAAATAAATGGCGGCTCATTATCTGCTGGAATGCTACCTGATTTGGAGTATTTATTTAATGACTTTCAGACAACGACAGACTTTGGTCCCATCAACGATGTCAGCATATTCCTGTTTGTTGACAACAACCAACAGACGTGACTGCAGGGCTACGCAAATACCCCGTGACACCACGGAGGGACATTTTCGCATGACTCAGCTGATATATTTATTTATTGTATCTTGGGCAGAGCACTGAAATTGTTTACATGAAGTCAAAATAATTTTTTTTAATTACTTATGTATGGACGGAGGCCAACTTTCTGCAGGCGGTGGAACAAATGATCCTTCATTTTCTGGGAAGAAAACTAGATCTCAGTAGAAAAGAAAAAACCTCATTGAAGACTTGACTCAAGGAAGTTGCATTCCTTTGTAATGACTTAATGTCTTTGGGTTGAAAATTCCTATAGAGGACTTCCTTTAAAAATTACACTCAGCTTCATTAACGTTTCACCTGCAGTTATGTGAACCACTGAAACGGGTTCACTTACAGTTCAAACTGCGCAACCGCCATTATTGTTGCGGTCACTAAGCATAAGAACACACCAGTATAAACACCTCGTATAATCTAACATTATGAGCATTCAGGGGTTTTGATCAGTGTAATTGTCTGATGACATCTGTGCAACAAATGAAAGCTGTGCGGCCACATATCTATCACCCCCAGTGTTTCTGGAAGTGGGTTGCAGTGGAATCTGAGCTATGTGGCTCTGCTTGCCAAGATCCAGAGATTCCTTATGAGTTTCATCCTCCAGCCCAATGTAAACAACGAATTTGTGACTGTATGAAGGCAGGAACTACATCTGAACTGTCTTCCAGTGACCATATCATGGGATTCTGACTCCCCCCACCCCACAGTGGTGCCCCTGGACACCTCCCAAGAGAACTGTTCCATGCATGTCCGACTGATAGGAGACCTCAGGGAAGACCCAGGACATGCTGGAGAGACTGTGTCTCTCAGTTGGCCTGGGAACCCCATGGAACTCTCCCAGAAGAGCTGGAAGAGGTGGCTGTAGAGAGAGATGTCTGGGCCTCCCTGCTCAAGCTGCTATCCCTGCGACCGATCCACCTCCGGAACGAGAGGGAGATAATGGATGGAAGAGGGAAACAACAGTACAGTACTGTATATGGATTCGATGCAACACTGCAGTCCTACTGTTGAGAACAAGTGAACATTTTTAAAGGGCCAAAATAAACAGAAAATACCAAGTACATATTGTATTTGGTTCCTTTAAAGTTTAACTCTGACCAAATTGACAAGCGAAGGACTAGTCTGAGCAAAGCCAAGACCAAAGTGGATCTCTTGCCATCTCAAAATAACGTTATTCTAAATGAAACGTCAAAATGCAATTATGTTTTTTACATCCCAGAAGTGGACAAGGTGTCTAATTTACATAACAACGTACCGTACTTGGCAATGCAAGTATGAAGCACCATTTATTCACCATTTGAAGCCGAGTATCAGTCAAGGCATTTACCAGATACACCTCTCAGACCAAACAACAAGACCTTGATCATATAACTGATACCATTAGGAACTATATTTTTCTCTGAGCTTTTTGTGTTTTTGGATTCGACGTATTTAATGTTGTGTTGTTGAGTTTACTTGTGTTTTCCCTGTGTTCAGCTGTGCCATCATTAACGCTTTCTCTGGGTGAGTACTTTTCCCCAGTCCAGCTCTTTTCACTTCCTAATCAGACCAGTCCTACACATTCAGCCTGTTCTCTTCATCACTTTAGTGGTGCATTTATGGCTCTCGTGCCACAGTTCAGGTCCGATTCATGCTCCTTGTGAGTCTTAGTGCTTTGTAAGTAGATTTACTGTCATGTCAGCCGTTGTCCCAGTGCTAAGACTGAAATGTAGTCTGTCATGTCAGGTGGTGGATTGAGACGGATTGGACTCAGTGTGGGTTAAAGCAGCACGTTAGCCAGATGCTACTTCAATAAGATGACATTTGTGAAAAAATTTTCTCAAACAGTGGTCTACTACAAGTACTAGTTTTCCTACAGACATATTTTGTTACTGTCTGTTATCATTACTATTACTGCTTTGGACTATTAAGTTCAAATAAATGCATTTCTGGAAGGAATTTCACATTTGTTGTCAGAGGTTTACATTGAAGGAAACTGCAGAATTATGACAATTTGGGTCGAATCTTAACTTTGACGTTTCACACAACCTCTTGATATTTTTTGCAATGCTAGCACCCAGAATATGTATCGGGAAATGACGCTCATCTACTACCACACCAATTTTAGCTCAATAAAACTTGGCAGCACGATGGCTCAGTGTTTAGTACTGTTGCCTCACAGCAAGAAGGTTCAGGGTTCAATCCCTGGTTGGGCCTGGGCGGGTCTTACTGGGTGGAGTTTGCATGCTCTTCTTGTGCTTGCGTGGGTTTTCTCCACTCCGGTTTCCTCCCACAGACCAAAAACATACATGGTAGAATGCCTTCAGCCCAGGCCTCCCTTGCAAAAGAGATCTGTGATCCTCATGGGATTTGCCTCGTTAGATAAAGGTTAATAAAAACCGTCTGAGATGTTTGAGAAGGTCACTTAACTGTGGCAGCCATTTTGAATCGTGTTCAACACGTTAACCATGTTGTAGATGTACATTCACTGACTATTTTCGTTAAAATTCATCCGGTGTTTCGTGAGATATTTTGCAAACAGACAAACGCAGGTTGGGCAATTTCTGTACGATTTCTTGGTTGTCATGGCAGCAGGTGATAAAAATAAAAGCAAAACAACAGACAAACTATGTCACTATACAACACTCCTGTAACCCCTTCCAGACAGAAGAAGTCTCCTGAGTCCTATCAGTAACAGCATGCTAAGAGGCTTTACCCTCCCTCTTGGCCCCGCCCCGGCACAAAGACCTGTCTGTTGGGCCGAGGGAGGCATCCCAGAAGTCAGCCGAGACAGGTGGCTATCCCCACAGGCTGTGTGTGGGGGCTGGGTGGCTGAGCGCTGGAGTCATGAGAGACAAGTCGAGACAAAAGCCCGGTGTTATTTCAGCAGAGCGGTTTTTCACCTGCAGGAGGGAGCGGGATTGCCTGTCTTCAAATCAGAGCCAGAGCGTTAGCTTCTTGAACTCACGTGTCAAATATGGGTAATATAATACACTGGCGCTTCGTGGATATATAAAGTTTATATCTTCCAGCAGTTTTTGGTGTTGGTGCACAGTATAAAACATTACCACCCTGTAAGTGGTAATGATCACGTTACAGTTTCTTACATAACTTTGAAAAGAATGTCATGATGATGAATGTATTTGAGGACTTAATACCAATGAAAACAAAAATACAGGGAGTCCCCGACTTACGAACGAGTTCCGTTCCTACGGTCCGTTCGTAACACGAAAATTGCATAAGTCGGAAACCACACGAGCCGTTACTGATACACGTACATGTACGGTAATGAACAGTTACCAAGTTACCAAGCACTTAGCCTATCCTAACACAGCTACATAATTATCAAAAAACACGTACAGTACATTTAGAGACATACAGTACTGTAATTAAATTAAAAAATACAATTTCTTACTGTGAGCTGGTCTCCGCCGCCCATCGGGTCCGTGTCTCCGGTCGGGCCGCGTTAGCATTTTAGCCCCCCGTTAGCTCGGTGTCGTCCCTCCAAAAGGCTGTTCAGCAGTTTATCCGCATTTTAGCATGTTACCTCGGTGTTCATCCAACATCTGAGCCTAAAAGGCAGACATCGAGGCGAGCTCCCGGCTGCAGCAGGCGTCTCCTGCTGGCGAGCATGTTAGCTCGTGGCTCCTCCGGTCACGCTAACTGAAGCTAACCTCAAAATGGCAGACACCGCCGAAAACATAGCTCTCGGTGTCTAGGGTTAGCGATCGGCGGCTGCTGCTCCGGGCCTGAGATGTCCACAGATTTCACCGAGCACAGTCCTCCAAAGCCGGCTCTCGGGGCTGGAGCTAACCAAAGCAAACCTTAAAATGGCGGACACGGCGGCATTTCCGGAAACTGCCGGAAACTGCGCAAATAGGCTTAAAAATTATAATAAAAACTAATGATACTTTATTTAAAACAACCACAGCTGCAACAAAGTGCTGTACACATGAAATTAAGTACATTTAAACACACAAAAAATATTATTTTTTTTAAATATTTTTATTAATTATGATGCGTTCGTATAGCCAAAACGTCGTAAGTCGAGGCCGTCGTAACCCGGGTACCACCTGTAATTACCAATTTGAAGGAAACATACTCTTTAAACTTTAAATCTACTCTTCTTTCTCACAGAGGCTTCCACAGCTCCTCAGTAGCCGTGGGGAACCAGTCAAATCCTCCTCTGCCTGAGCAGGATTTGGATGGCTTTTGTGTGTTTTCAGTCCATCTGGATCTAAATAAGGAAGCATTAAAAGTGTACCTATCAGGGTTTCTTCACCTTTTACTCCAAAGCACTTGAGTACAATCTTTACAGAAGCTTGGAGGTGCAGAGGAGGGATTTAGCAGCTGGTCTAGAGGTTTGAGTTCACGCAAACGTCAGGAGGAGTGAAGGGATAAACACCAACTGCTTTGTGGGATCATCAGTGTGGGTGTTTTGTTTAAAAAAAAAAAAAACACGGTTGCCGGAACTGCAGTGACAAAAAGCTGGATTAAATCTATATTATGTCTCATTCAACCTCAAAGACTTTACATAACATTTTCATACTGGTACAAACAAACTGGAGATAATGGTGACTTCCTGGTGTGCCATGGAACTGGAAGTGCCTCCGCTTGCAGGACGGGGGATAAAAACGACGAGGGGGGGGGGACCGTGTTTGTTCTTTCCCAAGAGGATCACATCTCTTTTCACATGAAGGATGACAGTTAATGAGGGACTGCAGACAGAGCGGTGGGGAAAACGGGATCCCATAGTGGCGAGAAATGAGGTGTTCTTTGGGATAATGTGAGCAGAGATGACGACGGAAGAGCAGGCAGAGGAAAACAAGTCCTGAGCAGAACATAACTGACGGAGGGAAGGTTTTAAAACGTGAAAGTGTAAAGTAGAATTTCGTATGAGCTGAGAGAACGAAGGGGGATGTGAATTGGAAAATACCTCCAGCCCGAAGAATAAAAACAAGAACCAGTATCGGTCAAATGTCCAAACTGTTTCACCATTAAGATGACATTTCTTGACCACCGTGGGTCAAACGGTTGTAATGGTTTCCTGCTGACCCCAGGCGTCCCCCATCTGATCTGAATGGGTGCCCAAGGAACTGCAAACCATTCACTCAAAGGGAACCACTTTGGAAAAGAAAAATGTGTTTGTCAACGAAGGCTTTACACCCAGTTTTGTTCTTTTTATGGCACTTGGGTCATCTTGTTGCCTGGAAACCAATGAAAAGGTTTTTGAACTTTAAAGCCTGGGAGAGCTTTCATCCACACCATAAGACAACTTAATTTGAGGAAGATGTTAAAAAGCAATGGGCATTTTTTTCTTTCTTCAGGACTACTTTCCATTGTAGCCAAAATAATCAGAAACACAGGAATGCTACAGTAGTTGTTAACTTCAAAGCAAAAACTATTTTTTCTGCTTCCCTTATGACTCACGTGTTGGCAGCCAAAGAGCAGAGCAAAAGTTCAGAAAGCTCTGCCAAGGTCAAAGCCTCATGCCTTAGATTCCTAAAGCAGTCACAGAAAGGCTCTGTGACCTGGACTGAAAGAGAGAAAGGGAGTGAGATCTGGTGGATCAAAAAAGGATAGATACAGTACTTGTTTAGCTCTTTTCTCCATGAAGGCTGATGGTTAATCTCAGTTGGGTCAATGACTTGGACTGTGGTAAAGAAAAAAACACCCAATCCTGAGTCACATACACTAATAATATCTCCTAGTGCAAGTCAACTCAGAGTTCAAAATTAAAATCAAAGAAGAATAAAACAGAAAACGAATGACTAATTATACTGTAATTTCTATGGATTACCGTATTTTCCTGCCTATAAGTCAAATTTTTTCATAATTTGCATGCCCTGCAACTTATACACCAAAGCGACGTATTTATGGATTTTTCCCATATTTATAACCCAATTTTTGGCCGAGATATGACCGTTTTCATTTATTCTGACATTGAAAATATTGAACACTACCATTTTCAGCCACTAGAAGGCACTCAATTAGTATGGCATGTTGTTGTGTCATGTAATAGGTAAAAGTGACTATTAATAACACAGTCAGCTTGCCATAGTGGGCCATCTTCCCCCAACTCCGGGATCATGCCTGGAGCAACCGTCAAATCAGCTTCATTTCGCTGCGCCCCACGGGCGAAATGCAGCTGATTTGACCATTGAAGTGCATTTATTTAGTAAAAGTTCAACTGGGACACACCTGTACTATAAAGTCGAGCAAACAAATAATTGTTCTAGGTGCTTATCTTGCTAAATTTCAAAGAAATGCACAGCGTTCCTCCTTCCTGATTTCCTCCCTCTGCACACTCCCGGTGCACCGAGTTAGTAAATACTTTTGAAATGCAGCTGATTTGACCATTGAAGTATGTAAACGTTCAATTGAGACACACCTTTACTATAAATTCGAGCAAACAAATAATTGTTTTAGGTGGTTATCTTGTTAAATTTCGAAGAAATGTACAGCGAGTCGTTCCTCTGCGCCCTTCCGCAGCTGCGATTCGGGTTTTGAAATGCAGCTGATTTGACCGTCAAAGTGCATTTATTAAGCAAAAGTTAGACTAAGACACACCTTTACTATAATTCTGAGCAAAAAATAATTGATTATTAGTGTTAATCTCATTAAATACTTGTTAAAGTCCACCCGTGCACTCTCCTGCGGCCACCATTTGACAGCCAATCGATTTTGGCACAACACCAGCCTACATTTCCAGGTTGTCAACGATGACGCATAACAAACGTGACACGTCAGCAGTGACACACAAGATGCGACTTATATGACGAAGCAACATATTTATGTTTTTTTTCCACTTTATTAGACATATTTGGACTGATGCGACTTGTAAGGCGGTGCAACGTGTACACCGGAAAATATGGTACACATTTTCTTCCCTTTCGTGCCACAAGACAGAAGAGAAATGAAGACAAATAAAGGTGAAGGTTATTCTGTTATGACTAATGTTGACTGACAGGCCAATCCTTAATTCCAGCAACAAAGAGCCTCTAAGAAAAACTCAATTTACTGGAATATAAGATAATCGCTGACACACGCATTGACATTAACTGTGGTCTTAATGCAAAACTGGCTCCACTGGTTAGTTTCTTTAGAAAATAAAAATTCACAACTAACAGTTTGTTTAAATAAAGGTTGAATGAATGAATGTTTCCTCAGCGTAAGGGAAATTGATGTGCTTCTGTTGTGCTTTTAAATGCTGAGGTGCATCGTTTAAATCCTTAAGGCCGACTTCCCATTAGCACCACCCTTTAGTCAAAGTCAAAAGTCAAAGTCAACTTTATTGTCAGATCTGCAATATGTACTGTACAGGACATACACAGGACCGAAATTGCGTTTCTCTCAGTCCCTCGGTGCAACAGTAAACATCTAAACATTGAAACACTGAAACATATAATAATAGACATAAGCATAAAATAGTAAAACTAACACTGTCCTGAGTTTTTTGCATAGTGGTATAAGAGTATGAAAATTTACACCAACTCTAAAACTAAAACATTAACATAATACTGTACTGTCCTGAGTTTTTGCATACTAGTATAAAAAAAGAGTATAAAAAGTATAACTAAAATAAACTAAAGGTTTCTAGCATTGACATTTGCCAAGTGGCAAAGCAGCGTATGAGTTAATGTACACAGTATATGTATGAGGTAGTAGTTGATGTTGTTATAGAGGCAAAAAGTGGCATATGCAGTAAGGCACATTGGGCATCCCTAAGTAAGACCGTTCAGAGCACACTGTATATGTATCAGCAGTGGTGTAGATATTAGAGTAGTGTAAATGTAAACAGTAGTAATTACATGTAAGCAGTAGTAAAAAAAGTAAACAGTATTAATAAATGTAAACAGAGAATGTAAACAGTATTATGATTATAGGCAGTGATGTAATACAAACATTAGTGCAAGTATGAGAAGTAGTGCAAACTGTATGAGCACATGACCGAGAGTTTAGTGAATAACCCGTTTGATGACACAGAGTCCAGTGTTAAAATCTTTGTGTTTTGTGGTAATGTGTGAGAAAGTTTTAGTGTTAAGGCAGTTCAAATGGGAGGGGGGGCAGAGCAGGCAGAGTGTTTAGCATCCTGACTGCCTGATGAACAGAGCTGTCTCTCAGTCTGCTGGTTCGAGCCTGGAGACTCCTCAGTCTCCTCCCTGATGGCAGCAGTCTGAAGCAGCTGTGTAGTGGGTGTGTGGGATCACCTGCCATGCGGTGGGCTTTCCGAGTGAGGCGTTTGCTGTGTAAGTCCTGCAGTGAGGGCAAGGAGGTGCCCACGATCTTCTCAGCTGCTCTCACAATGCGCTGGAGGCTCTTGCGGCAGGATGCAGTACATGCACCAAACCACACAGTGATGCAGCTGGTCAGGACACTTTCTATGGCACCTCTGTAGAAGGTGCTCATGATGGGGGTTGAAGCTCCAGCCCTTTTCAGCTTGCGGAGAAAGTAGAGACGCTGGTGAGCCTTCTTTGCCAGTGCTGCAGTGTTCCTGCTCCAGGACAGGTCCTTCGAGACGTGCACTCCCAGGAACTTGGTGCTGTCTACTCTCTCCACTGCGGTGCTGTTGATGGTCAGAGGGGCATGCTGGGCATCCCTCTTCCTGAAGTCCACAACAATCTCCTTTGTCTTCTCCACGTTGAGAGTGAGATTGTTGTGTCCGCACCACGAGGCCAGGCGGCTCACCTCGTTCCTGTAGTCCGTTTACCTATCAATACTATGATAAACCAACTATTCGTGAAGCCATCAAAGTGTAGTAAAACCAGCTAGAAGAGATTACTGTATCAGGTTGGAATACAAAAAAAGTATGTTTGCATCGACTATATCTGAGCAAGTTGCCAAACACTATTGGTAACCTGCAAATACCAACCAGGAAATTAATTTAAAAAGATGTGAATATTCATCACGAATATGCAGAATAAATACAGAATGCAAAAATAGCCGACTTCTAATGTAAAAAAAAAAAAAAGAAGGAAATTTTAGACATAGCCCAAAAATGCACACAGTGTTGGAAAACAAACTGGTGCACTTTGTGCTTTTTGTGAATGAGTTTAACTGGATATGCAAACTCACTGACACATACAAACAAGGGACCAGAGTAAGGGAATAATTCAAACATTTCCATTTTGGGCGGCTGTTGCTGAGTGGTTAGAGCAGTCGTCCTCCAATGGGAGAGTTGGGGGTTCTATCCCACCAGCAGTCACATGTTGAAGTGTCCTGGGGCAAGACACTGAATCCCTCATTGCCTCTGATGTGTCCCATCGGTGTATGAATGTGATAACGCACTGATTAGTCTCTTCAGATTAGCTTTGTAGAGATCCAGTAGAGTGCTGTATGAATGGGTAAATGAGGACATAGATTGTGTCAAATCACTTTGAGTATCTTGATAAGATAGATGGGCACCATATACAGTAGTATAAAAGTATGAAAATTAACACCAACACTGAAACACCAAACACCCCTAAAACACCAAACACCCAATGAACATAAGCATAAAATGAAATAATAAAAGTGTAATACTGTCCTGAGTTTTTGCATAGTAGTATAAAAAGTATAAAAAGTATATCTATAAAATAAACTGAAGGTTCTAGCATTGACATTTGCAAAGAGTGGCACAGCAGCATATAAGTTAATGTACACAGTATATGTATGAGGTAGTTGATGTTGGTATAGAGGCAAAGTGGCATATGCAGTGAGGCACATAGGCACCATAATCCATGGTAAAAATGTTTTCATTCAACTAGAGAAATGGGGAACTTTTGGTGTCTGTCTGACAAATTGTAGCAAATTTTATAAAGTTACAATCTCAAATTGGTTTACGTGAAGACAACGCTGGTTTAACTCATGAGTACAGTATGTGTATTTTTCATGCTTGAATGAGTCACAGCTCAGAGTTAAGTGCCTGACAATGGTCAAGTCCAAGGGCTGGATTAAAGCACAATAAATAATCATTGTCCAGATTATTAGAAGTCTGGTTCCTAGAAAGCAAATAGGGTTGGTTCAAGGCTTTTGCCCAGTGTATACCTTAAAACACCAGCACTTATCTTTACTGAAGAACTACATTGACTGTTTCTTATTCTCTTTCATGTTGGAAATGTTGCACTCAGGAGACCAAAGAAAGACCCAAATGGCAGCTTCTGTTCATGTGTAGTGTGCCATGCAGCGCTCAGGAATTTACAAGCAGAACTCTTTTAACATTAACCCACAGAACCGGTTCTGTAGGTCCACTTATTTCAAGGCCACTAGCTCCAGTCTCCTCCTCAGTCATTACATAGTTATATATGTTTGGACAAGACATTTAGGCAATTTTGACATTTTTTTTGTTAGTGTGTGTTTTTTTTCAATGAAGGTCACGCTGCCATTCCCAAAGCCTTCTGGTTTAGTGGTCCAGTACAGCTTGACGAAAAGCTTAAGCATGCCAAAGCTTCTGGGAGGTGGAGATAAGGAAAAAAGAGGCAAAAAACCCAATAAAGCTGCTTTGCTCATGGAGTGGAACGCAAATACAAGCATGCTTAACGTGTCTGGATGCAGTGATATCATCTGTCTGGAGCAAATGCAACATTAAAACTGTTTACGTGTAATTTGGTTTTTCTAAATATTTCACTATAATGAAATCCATCATCCATAACTTCATGATTGCTATGTTCCAATTTAGAAGAGCTGACGTAAGGCAGCTCTGTGGAAAAAGTAATATGTATGTACTGTATATTACTGAAGAGTAACCTAAAATAGCAGTGTTTCCCAAACCGAGTCTTTCCGGACGTCAGATCACAGCCTATAGGGACTGTTGTGGTACCCATGGTCTCTAATTCATTTTCAAGCCAAGAAGACTGCGGTTCTCATCTTTCCAAATAATGACTTTCCCAGCGTTCACTGTCTGGAACTTAAATTATCACATGACAGCTAAGAAGCAAATGACACGAATTAGTAATTCGTGTCAGTTTACAAATAAGAATACCATAAAATGTGTAAAAGACTGCATGATTGGTATGCCAAGAACATACCCTGATGCATGCTCAATAATCCAGGTAGAAAAATCTAAAAAAGCTAAGTCTGGTCCTCTGTACATTCAAAAAACAAAACAAAAAAGTAGAAACGTTTCATCTTTCGTCCGAAAGACTTCCTCAGTCTGAGATGCTGTATTCAGCTCAGTCTTATAAATAGCCCCCTCTCACAGTGGATCAACCAGTTTGCTGCTGACAGCTGAAACCAGCTGCTCACATGATCAACCGTCCATCATTAAACAGGGGTGGAGCCCTCCGGGTTCAACTGTCCCCCTCTTACAACGCTAGTATCACTCAGCCCTCTGTGAATAGCAAACAACCATCAGGGTGCTAACGATCCATCGTTAGGCTGATGGTCCTCCTTGATCATGTGAGCAGCTGGTTTCGGCTGTCATCAGCAAACTGGTTGATCCACTGTGAGAGGGTGCTATTTATAAGACTGAGCTGAATACAGCATCTCAGAGTGAAGAAGCATTTCAGACGAAACGTTTCTACTTTTTTGTTTTTTTGAATGTCCAGAGGACCTTTTTTAGATATGCCAAGAACAGTTCTGTCTTTTTTTGTTGGTTTGCTTGAGATGGTTAAATATTAATGGCAGAACAAAAAAGGTTCATTCGTCATCTGGACCAGTTTCTTTAAGTGAGAAACGTTTTGTCTCCCATCCAGAGGACTTCTTCAGTCGACGGCCTGCCAACCTTTCCCATACAATATAGGTAGCCTTCACTCACTGCTATGTTCCAAGCTAAGTACGTATGGGACAGATCTGGTTGGCAGGTCATAGAATGAGGAAGTCCTCTGGATGGGGGACGAAACGTTTATCACTTAAAGAAACTGGTCTGACACGATTTAACCTTTTTTGTTGTTATCAACCTGGATGATTGAACTTACAACCTTTTATTTTATTAATGGCAGAGTTCATCAATGCTACTTGGATGAAAATTAATGAGCCCATGCCAACATGCATTATCATTGCAGGCTGAGGCAGTAGATATGACTTCTGCATATCATCTCAAATAGTGCTGTTTAAAAGCTAGTTTAGAGGTTCCAGTGGGCACAGCTAACACAATGTTAGCTTTACTAACCCACATTCTACTAATTAAAAAAATAGCTTTGTTAACAGTAACCACTAACGTCTTAGATGAATGTCACCCAGTCTGCATCACGTCTTTGTCTCCTTCCCGTTGAAGCTGCGTCGACCAATCACATCATCACGTGTGCATGTAGTCAGCATGGCCTAACAGACTATTTGAGACATGCCCACAACAGACAGGAACAAGCTTGTGAATTTTGTTAGCGGACTTAAAGTTGGCCAAACCTAATTTTACGGACACTAATTCTGCTAATGGTGTCCAAAGTTAGAGAAAACGTCAGTCCCTTAAATGAAAAATTTGTTCTACTATTAGCAGAACTCTTCCACTCTGGAGTTGCCCCTGGTAAGAGGCGCCGAGCAGGAGTGGGCATACTTGTTGCCCCCCATCTTGGTGCCTGTACGTTGGGGTTCACCCCGGTGAACGAGAGGGTAGCCTCCCTTCGCCTACGTGTGGGGGGACGGGCTCTGACTGTTGTTTGTGCCTATGCGCCGAACGGCAGCGCAGATTACCCACCCTTTTTGGAGTCCTTGGAGGGGGTATTGGAGGGTGCGCCTCCTGGGGACTCCCTTGTTCTGCTGGGGGACTTCAACGCTCACGTGGGCAATGACAGTGAGACCTGGAGGGGTGTGGTTGGGAGGAACGGCCCCCCTGATCTGAACCCGAGTGGTGTTCTGTTGTTGGACTTCTGTGCTCGTCATGGATTGTCCATAACGAACACCATGTTCAGGCATAAGGGTGTCCATATGTGCTCTTGGCACCAGGACACCCTAGGTCGTAGTTCAATGATCGACTTTGTTGTCGTCTCATCTGATCTGCGGCCGCATGTCCTGGACACTCGGGTGAAGAGAGGGGCGGAGCTGTCAACTGACCACTACCTGGTGGTGAGTTGGCTCCGATGGTGGGGGAGGATGCCGGTCAGACCTGGCAGACCCAAACGTATTGTGAGGGTCTGCTGGGAACGTCTGGCAGAGTCTCCCGTAAGACGGAGCTTTAACTCCCACCTCCGGGAGAGCTTTGAACACGTTCCGAGGGAGGCGGGGGACATTGAGCCCGAGTGGGCCATGTTTCGCGCCTCTATTGTCGAGGCAGCTTATCGGAGTTGTGGCCGCAAGGTTGTTGGTGCCTGTCGTGGTGGCAACCCTCGAACCCGGTGGTGGACACCGGCGGTGAGGGATGCTGTCAAGCTGAAGAAGGAGTCCTATTGGGCCTTTTTGGCCTGTGGGACCCCGGAAGCAGCAGATAGGTACCGGCAGTCCAAGCGGCATGCGGCTCGGGTGGTTGCTGAGGCAAAAACTCGGGCGTGGGAGGAGTTCGGAGAGGCCATGGAGAATGACTTCCGTACGGCTTCGAGGCGATTCTGGTCCACCATCCGGCGTCTCAGGGGGGGAAAGCGGTATGCGACCAACACCATTTATGGTGGGGATGGCGTGCTGTTGACCTCAACTCGGGATGTTGTGAGTCGGTGGGCGGAATACTTCGAAGACCTCCTCAATCCTACTGGCACGTCTTCCACTGAGGAAGCGGAGCCTGGGGACTTTGGATCGGGCTCTCCAATCTCTGGTGCGGAGGTCGCCGAGGTGGTTAAAAAGCTCCGCGGTGGCAAGGCTCCGGGGGTGGATGAGATTCGTCCTGAGTTCCTTAGGGCTCTGGATGTTGTGGGGTTGTGTTGGCTTACGCGACTCTGCAATATCGCGTGGACATCGGGGGCAGTTCCCTTGGATTGGCAGACTGGGGTGGTGGTTCCCCTATTCAAAAAGGGGGACCGTAGGGTGTGTTCCAACTATAGAGGGATCACACTCTTAAGCCTCCCTGGTAAGGTCTATTCAGGGGTTCTGGAGAGGAGGGTCCGTCGGATAGTCGAACCTCGGATTCAGGAGGAGCAGTGTGGTTTTCGTCCTGGTCGTGGAACACTAGACCAGCTCTACACCCTCAACAGGGTCCTGGAGGGTGCGTGGGAGTTTGCCCAACCAGTTTACATGTGCTTTGTAGACTTGGAAAAGGCATTCGACCGCGTCCCTCGGGGGGTTCTGTGGCGGGTACTCCGGGAGTATGGGGTACCAGGCCCATTGATATGGGCTGTTAGGTCCCTGTACGACCGGTGTCAGAGCTTGGTCCGCATTGCCGGCAGTAAGTCAGGCTCGTTTCCGGTGAGAGTTGGACTCCGCCAAGGTTGCCCTTTGTCACCGATTCTGTTTATAACTTTTATGGACAGAATTTCTAGGCGCAGCCAAGGTGTTGAGAGGATCCGTTTTGGTGGCCTTAGAATCGCTTCTCTGTTTTTTGCAGATGATGTGGTCCTATTGGCTTCATCAGCTCGTGATCTACAGCTTTCACTGGAGCGGTTTGCAGCTGAATGCGATGCGGCCGGGATGAGGATCAGTTCCTCCAAATCCGAGGCCATGGTCTTGAGCCGGAAAAGGGTAGCGTGCCCTCTCCGGGTCGGGGAGGAGGTCCTGCCCCAAGTGGAGGAGTTTAAGTATCTCGGGATCTTGTTCACGAATGAGGGAAAACTGGAGCGTGAGATCGATAGGCGGATAGGTGCAGCGTCCGCAGTGAAGCGGGCGCTGTACCGGTCTGTCGTGGTGAAGAGAGAGCTGAGTCAAAAGGCAAAGCTCTCAATTTACCGATCGATCTACGTTCCCACCCTCATCTATGGTCATGAGCTTTGGGTTATGACCGAAAGAACAAGATCTCGGATACAAGCGGCTGAAATGAGTTTTCTCCGCAGGGTGGCTGGACTCTCCCTTAGAGATAGGGTGAGAAGCTCAGTCATCCGGGAGGGACTCGGAGTAGAGCCGCTGCTTCTCCACATCGAGAGGAGCCAGTTGAGGTGGCTCGGGCATCTGGTTAGGATGCCTCCTGGACGCCTCCCTGGTGAGGTGTTCCGGGCATGTCCCACCGGGAGGAGACCCAGAGGAAGACCCAGGATACGCTGGAGGGACTATGTTTCTCGGCTGGCCTGGGAACGCCTTGGGATTCCCCCAGAGGAGCTGCTCCAAGTGGCTGGGGAGAGGGAAGTCTGGGCCTCCCTACTTAGGCTGCTACCCCCGCGACCCGACCCCGGATAAGCGGAAGAAAATGGATGGATGGATATTAGCAGAACTGTGCCCAGAGGTTCTAAAAATTATAAATGAATGGCCCTTTGCCAAATTTAAATAAATGGCATTGAGGCAATTGTTAAGATGGTGATTGATGAATAGTTAAGTTATTTTGAAGTACGGTTCTGTGGAAAGGCTTAGAATTTTATTTTCTCTCTAGATAACTGTTTGAAATGTTTCAATTTAGAGAAACAAGGTTTGTTTCTACCTATAATGACAAGCTAATGGCTAATTCTATCCAAGCCAAGAACCAAGTGGCTCAATGCTGTTTTAAAACATGCTTTTAAAAAAAGTCTCAAAGATCCATGTAAACATAGTTTTGCTTTAAATTATATTGCCACAAATTTTTATTTACACATTACTGACACAGAATTTGATGATTCTGTAACCTGTAGTGCTAATAGCGCCAGCAAATGCTAGCAGCTAGCCACCTTCCCAGTCCAGCCTGGGACACTACGGCCAGGAATACCATTTTTGCCAAATTAACGCCTACCGGTATATGATGGTAGTATTTTATGTTTTATAAAATGATTTAATGTTTTATAAAATGATTTAATGTGTTTACAAGAGCGGTTGGTAATTTTTAAAAACTGGAGTGGTTTTAGGATGGCTAGCATCGAAGTGTTTCATTTTTTCATCATATTACAACTTAGAGCAACATTAAGAAAAACATCATTGCTCAAAGGTTCTGACAAAGTTTTAGCAAATATTTGCAATAAAACACAAAACGATGTGGGCAAAAAGAAAAAAATATATATTATTTAATTTTCACGTTAAGATTAACAGCAATTAAAAAACTTTTTTTTCTCCAAAACAAAACAAAAAAAACAGGCATAAAATATTCAAACAATTTATCATTAAAAATTTAAAGCTAAAAGCACATTTCAATACAGTTATAGCTCCGTTTTTTTCTTTTTAACAAACAAAATAAAAACCAGAAGAGATTTAAAATGCCCTCACAGCAGGCACGTGGCCCATATGGCTGCCAACAACAAATCTTCCATCTGGTGTTAAGACAGTTAAGCCTTAGGCATAAATTATCTCTAAGACAATCAAATTTCTTTGGTTTCAGTCAAGTATCTGTGCTCAGCTAATCTTATGTGCACGACTTTATGCTGTAAACGTCATTGATGCCCCCAACGAAGCTCAGCTCTTCAACCTGCATAAGTAAAAATAATAATTAAAAGGTTTGACATGAGGAAGAAGTGGGTAAAGGTAATGAATGGATGGTTTGACATGTACAGTAGGTGGTGCTCAGGATTTGGCTCGCACGCAAACGGCACTTAAACTAATCTCTTCACCGCTCGAAACAGTTAAATCACTTGAGTCGCTCAGCAGGAAAAATCCAATTTTCCAAATGACTGCTAATAAATGCTGACTATGCATTATCTGATTGTGGTTGAGTTAGAACAAGTCAAAGGACTGAGGATTTTAAAGAGATATTTGCCGTTTTTTTTTTTTAATGCAAATTTTCATAACCATTTTTAAAGATAAAAACGTGTGATAGATAAAANTTACCATCCTGAGGCAATGGGAATGCCCATCTTCCAATTTCTGATCTGGAAGTGGCATCGGTTTTCCATGAAAAAAATAATAAAATAAATTTTATTTTGCAAGGCCTGATAAAATAAACAATGGTTTAAAGTGTAATGTATACCGGTACTCACTGGGCGTTGACAGGTCCTTGGGTTGAGGCGCTGCACTTGCTGAGGACAAAAACAAAAGATTATTCAGCGATGCAAAATAATTAAGATGAAGCAAAAAGGTGCATTACCTGTGAAATGTCCTCTAGGACCAACGCTCTACAAATTTATTTATATATATATATAAAGAAAAAAACACAGTTGTTTATAAACACAACTGGAGCGACAGAGATATTAGTCAGAATGTAGTTTACAGTACAGTACAGTACTCATCTAATTTTGCCTAGTGAGTAAAATTAGATAGAAGGAGACATTTTAAAGCTTTTTTTTATTTCATATTTACTCATTCATTTGTAACTGAAAAGCTTTGGTCTGAATTCAGGTCATCTGGACAGTTTTTTTCCTTCTATTTTTTAATGCTGAAACGTTTCACCTTCCAGCTGACCCCCGCCCAGTGTACACACACAAAAGGAAGAAAAAAAAGACACGGCATATTACCTAGCCTGGTTGAACCAGACCCTGTCCTTCACTTTGCTTGTGCAGTGAAGGGAAATGAGAATTGAGCGGAGCTGTGCAGGAAGGCGAGGGCCAGGCTACATATTACCTAGTCATTCAGGAACGCGATGGCGTTGTAACACGCGGAGGAAGTAAGCACTGTAGTGAATACAGTTTTCCAAAAATGCTGCCCAAAGCTGTACAACGCTGGCCGCTCAGCACATGCGTGTTAATGGAGACGCGTGCAGGCCTCGATAGTCTCAAAGCAAAACAAAGAAACAAACAAAACTCGTAGCATACGGCTTACTTGGATAGAATTTATTTTCTAAACTGTACTGTTCGATTTTCCTTTACATCGTCTGCCGCAGTCGTAGACACAAGTTAGCTTACGTTAGCACAATGTAGCTTAGCTGTTAGCTACATGTACGTCGTGACCACAGAATTCAAGAGAACAAAGCTACAAAACAGAACCAATTACCTTCAACTTCTGAATGGATTGCAGCAAGTTTAGGGCAGGAGTTCCGTGACAAATGAACAGAACAGAACACAGTTGAGCTCCGTGATCACCGCAGCACAGACAGAATATACTGTAAACAACAACGGTTGAGAAGAGATTCAAGCCAGGGCGGTTCAACAAGAGAGGCGTTGACTGGTTGGAATGATCACGTGATACCTCCGCCAATCCAATCATAACGCTCGAGTTCCGAAGTTCTTCTTCTTGTTTTTTAATGGAAGAAAGCAAAAAACACAAGTACTGCCACCTACTGAAATGAATGTGTGACCGCGACTTCGTGGAATAAATGAGGTTTCTTGTAAATGAGTCGATCGAATGAGATATAACCTGCCTAAAGGTTGAATGAATGAATAACAACAACAAACAACAATAATTATATTCTTCAAATAAATAATATACATTTGTAAAAAAGTAAAAAAATAAAGTCCAGTTGATCCTGTATTGAACGCCTTTTTTGATTTGTAAAAAAGAAAAAAAGAATTGAGGAAATGCATTAAAATGTTATTAAAAAACGACAATCTTAATAAATCAATTGTCTAACTGCAAATTTATGGTCCTAAAAGTTTAACTCTGTGAACCAGGTCCAGATAATGTCCAAAACTGACGTTCATACGACGTACAAATGCGGTCATAGTTAGACGTCCTAATTAGACCTTGTTTGCACGTCGGGGCGACGTCTAGAATTGGACTCTCAAACGACGGACAAGTCTAATTTGTAAAAAAAGAAAAAAAAATTGAGGAAATGCATTAAAATGTTATTAAAAAACAACATTCTTATTAAATCAATTGTCTAACTGCACTTTTATAGTCCTAAAAGTTTAACTATGTGAACATGGTCCAGATCACCTCCAAAACTGACGTTCATACGACGTACAAATGCGGTCATATTTAGACGTCAAAAATAGACCTTGTTTGCACGTCGGGGCGACGTCTAGAATTGGTCTTCGACCAACGGGCTCTATATAGACGTCACCTCGACGTCCCCTGGACGTCTACTGTTTAGTGGGTATGTGACGTATTGTTTGTGGGACACAGAAAAAACCCGCGGAGTCATGGACTATGGAAGAGAAACTCATTGTAGCTGTGTGTTCGCGACAAGTCCTTCACGACCAGTCAAGTCTGCTCCACAGAGACAGAAATAAAAAGCTCCTCGCCTGGCGGAGTGCAATGAGGACTCGGTATACCGGTAAGCTCCTCCCACACACCCCGCCGCCACAGCTTCGCGTTCTGGTCTGGACACCACTGTGGGTCCAGTGCGTCCACTTGCGTGCGTGACGAACTTTTTTGAAGTTGAAACGCTGTTAGGTGTGGACGTACCATTATATGCTAACTCCGGACAGCTGGACCGCCCGTTGAAATACAGGGGACCTTATTGTTTTGAGCGGAGGTTTAGGAGGCAGACAGGCTACAGCTGAGCAACAAGCTTTTTTTTTGCTGTGGACCGCGTGAAGCTGCAGGAGCTCGGAGGTGCACGAGCTAACATGCTAACAGACGGAGGAAGAATTGACCAGCTCCCAGTAAGAAATTAACTTTTTTCCCTTCATTATGGCTCCAAATATATGTGTTTTTTGATAAATATGTAGGGTAATGTGTTAAGTGCTTGGTAAAATTACAGTACTGTACGTATGAGGTGCCGTTTGGATGGATGAGGTGCCGTTTGGACGTCTTTTCCGACGATTTCCGTGTTACGAACGGGCGTAGAAACGGAACTGCGTCGTAACTCGGGGACTACCTGTATTTTATTGGTGGTAAATTTACGGCAGTCGTGCTATGAGCATCGTCCACACATCAAGGCGGCACAAGAAACCACGTAGAACCAAGACGTACCAGACAATGGAAAAACATTAAGGTTCGCGATTCAACAATAAGAAAAGGATAAAACACAAAAATGGTGTCCATGGGAGTTTAGGCCCAAACCACTTTGATGAGCCCCAAGACTTTTGGAAAATATTCTGTGGACTAGTGAGAAGATGATTGTCCCATTACAGCTGGTGTGAAACAAACAGTGGCAGTGTGGTGGTCCGGGACTGCTTCAGGACTGGACGACTTCTTGTAATCAATGGAACCATGGATTCTGCTCTCTACCAGAACATCCGGAAGGTCAACAGGCTGTCGGTTTGTCAGCGTGAGCTCAAGCTCGCTTGTGTTCTGCAGCAGGACGAGGATCCCTGATCCGAGGTTAGCACAAGTCATTACGTTGAAGAGGCTGTTACTTTTCCACTCTGGGACAAATGAATCTCTTTATGAACTAAATCGCTTGCGTTTGTTCTGGTTATCGTTGCTGAAACTTGAGACAGAATCTGTCGCCCACATCCCTGAATAAAAAACATCTCAGTCGAGCTGAAAAGTCTGGAGTTGTTTTATTAAATGCATCTCAGTTGGATAAGTAACAAAGAGACTGACGTCTAAACAAACAGTACTGTGGTCGTCCAACAATCAAAGAACAGAAACATTTTCTCTGGATATCATTTACACTGTACAACTCCTTTCATTATATTGATTTATGATTATGAGGAATACAATGTATATTTATTAATCTATTATAAAGTTACTAATCAAATGATATAGATATAAATAGCCAACTTTTAATATATTTCTATTTGTTATATACAGTATGTGAACTGTAATACTTGATGCTGAGCTGTGGAAGAATCAGCTTTCGACACGAGTGCGCGTCAGGCCGCTGCATTGCATTCTGGTCTACTGAGTCTTCTTCACCTCTGGACCCCTTATGTTGGTTCAAAACTTATAATCAGTTTTGTGTGGGTGGGTGGGGGGTCACATTATTTGAACAGAAAGCATAATCAAGCACCAGAATGGCTCCATGGGTCACAAGACAAGAGCCCAACATTTCACAAGTTTCCCCTGAGACATCTCCAAAGTATACATCCAGAAATCGGGAAAACTGGGATTATTTTAAGCTGAGAAGTGAGGACAGTTAGCAAGTGGTATACAAGGAGGCGTGGCTGTGTAGTAAAGACCATCAAAGCAGGTTTAATATGAAAACAAGCTAAATTTAAAGAGCTTCGGTTCCTGATACGACTGGTTTAAAGGCTGCACGTTAAAGCTGCAAACGTAGAAGAGTGGCTATAAAAGGGACCAACTTCCTGCGAAGCAACTCAAATTTCAAACATGACAAGTCAAAAATACGCCCGACAGCTGCTTCGTCAATAACTTGTAAAGAACTCGGACCGAGCGGTAAAAACCACTCTCGGCTTTTAATAGAACGGAAACCTTTATAATCCGAGCCGTTAATCTGCCAATTCTGGGAATTTGAGACAGCGACCACGCAGCACCAATTAATTGTTTAGTAACAATTAATCTATGAAACAAGCATGTACCGGTAATCCACTCCAAGACAGGGATTAAAAGGTTTACGTCTTAAACTCTACATGCAGCAGCTTTGGGAACCAGATACAAGTCAAAGCACATGACCGACGCTTTGGTTCTTTAAACAGGAAGGTTTACAAAGGCACCAACTGTGTGGTATAAATCCTGAAGTCAATTGTTGGTTCCATCATTGTGGGTGATGGAAATTAGTTTCCTGATCTTGTTTAAGAAAATGGCAACTAATCCAATCTGTAAAACAAGTATTTTGGTCAACTATGCTAAGCCATGCTGCCTGAATGTTTCCCCTGAACGTTATACTCATTTTAATCAACCCCTCCTCACGTTGTGAGTCAGTGAAGGCAGCATTGCACTGGTCTACAATGGTTGGTGAACAGTCTGGAAATTGTTCCCAATTTCCTTTCTGGAGCCGTGGTTGTTGTAGCTCTTGAATGAAAGAGGGCAACTGAAAATTTTCCAATGTTCTTGCAAAACAAAGTTAATATTGAGACACCAACTACAGTAGTCTCCAACATCAATCTTCTTTGGTGAAGTAATTGTTTCCCAGTTGGTTGCTCGACTTTCACAGTAGCTCCAGGAACAGGCGAAAGAGCTAGGGTCATAAAACAGCCCAGCTGCAGGTTGTCCAATCCGGTGATTCCTAACCCTGGTCCCTGAGGAACACCATCCTGCACATTTCAGTGGTTTCTCTGCTCCGACACACCTGATTCAGTGGTTTAATTGCTTCGTTCTGCAGAAGCCCGTTACTCACTCATTCATTAAACCAGGTGTCAAAGCAGGGAAACAACTAAAACATGCTGAATGGTGTTCCTCAAGGACCACTGTTTGGAACCACTGGATTCTCAATGAGCTCAGTGTAAACTTTTTTTTTAGCTACCAGCAACTAAAATTGATTTAACAGAATGTTTCTTTTACAATTTGAAGCTTTGAAAAATGGTGCTTTTGAACTTAAAAACACAAAGTTGCAAAATTACAATTAAAGACCAACAAAAGGAAAGTTGTGTGTTGCTGGATTTACACATGGCACGTTATTACAGCTCCAACTTATGGTAAACTCCAACTTATGGTAATTTTGTGTAGTCCAATAAATAGAATACTGTATTGAGGCTCTTATACCAGTTTTACAAACATTTTCATAACGATGAGTACATTTTAAATGCAGTTTCACATCAAAGAACAATCGTGTCAGCTAGCTGAAAGCGTGAAGGACATTTCGCGTGAACTGTGTGAAATTCAGCGGCTGTAGAATAACGTTTGAAGACATTCTTCAGATTTCATTCATTAACTTCAGCACCTTTAACCAAATGATACCGAGTGCTGCACATCCATCAACAAACAGATGTGAAGTAAACAATCTCGGGTAAATAAAAACAAATCATTCTGACGTGTCTATGTTGAGATCAGCACATTCAAATATGAGACAAACTGCCACAGACGTTGAAACACCTGAAATAAGGCTGGTTCATGTGATTTATCACTAACGATACTCGTGCCATTTTCTTTCACCATTACAGGTTTCCAAACCAGAAATACTTTAACCAGGACTCGTCGTTACATAAAGTCTTTGCTGCTACAGATTAAGATATGTTGAAAGTTACAGCAGGGAACGCCCCTTCTGTGGTGCACCTAGTTTCTAGAAGAGACCAGGTGTCCCTGTGTACTGTCACCGAGACTTGAAGCCAGCAGGACCCGGCTTACAGAAGCTACCATGTTGGATTTTTGGACCAGAGTCCGAGCGCTTGCAACGCGGGGCTTCAAGTCTAGCCTTCTCCCTCACACACAATCATGGTGCCGCAGGAGCATTCTTTGAAGCATAAAATAACGGATTACAGCTGAACACGTTGGAAAGTGAATACTTGAGAATCCAGCAGCAAGGTAAGAACTACGTAAACCAACAAGACCCAGTGTTTCCCCTACAGTTATACAAGCAGGGCGCCCCGCCCGTCAACAGAACAAAACGTCCTGCGCCCGTCGCTAACTGCCAGAAGTGCTAAGCTAGCAGTGCGCAATACAGACGCGCTAGCTAAAAAGCTAGGTAGTGCTCAGTTTCCCTCACACCGAGACCCCCCCCAACTGCCAGAACAGACGTAGCACTAAGCTAGCTTTGCACAATATAGATGTGCTAGCTAAAAAGCTAGGTAGCACTCATTTTCCCTCACGCTGAGCCATCTACCCCACCTCAACAGCTGGAAATGACATAGCGCTAAGCTAGCTGCACACAATACAGACATGCTAGCTAAAAAGCTAGGTAGCGCTCAGTTTCCCTCACACTGAACCATCTACCCCCCTCAACAACTGCTGGAAATGACATAGCGCTAAGCTAGCTGCACACAATACAGACACGCTAGCTAAAAAGCTAGGTAGCGCTCAGTTTCCCTCATGCTGAGCCGTCTCCCCATTCCACAGCTGCCGAAACCGACATAGCACTAAGCTAGCTGTGCACAATATAGATGTGCTAGCTAAAAAGCTAGGTAGCACTCAGTTTCCCTCACACTGAACCATCTACCCCACTCAACAACTGTTGGAAATGACATAGCGCTAAGCTAGCTGCACACAATAGACACGCTAGCTAAAAAGCTAGGTAGCGCTCAGTTTCCCTCACACTGAACCATCTACCCCCTCAACAACTGCTGGAAATGACATAACGCTAAGCTAGCTGCACACAATACAGACACGCTAGCTAAAAAGCTAGGTAGCGCGCAGTTTCCCTCATGCTGAGCCGTCTCCCCATTCCACAACTGCAGAAACTGACATAGCGTTAAGCTAGCTGCGCACAATACAGATGTGCTAGCTAAAAAGCTAGGTAGCGTTTGGTTTCCCTCACGCTGAGCCGTCTCCACACCCACCCCACAAACAGCGCGCAACACAAACGTGTCTCTGTCTACAGCCCCCACCCTGGTTGACAAAAATCATGGAAGACATGAACACGAGCGCCCTGCCAAGGCAAGTAAACTAGAGGAAACACTGAGACCTGATGAACTCTATCTGTTGTGTTGTTTTCAGTTTTTTAAATCAAGGTTAATGACCCTTTGGGGACAGGTAGGGCTTCAAACTTATACAGGACCCAGCCTATGGGGAAGCTGGTCCCCTTCAGCCAAAGGTCTAGGCATATCTTAAATTATTGTTAGACCCATTAGAGAGCATCGTCCTAAGACGAGATCTGTTAGGACCTGGATGGAGGACGCATCCAAGTAAAAACCCTGTTTCCTGTTAGAAATATTCAAAGGCCACAGTGACGTCTCCTCTTATACATTTAGAAATGTAAAAAACATTACAGCTAGCAAATGCAAATCAGGTCTCGACGGCAACAGTTTTCTCAACTCTCAGCATCACTTTTTTTTTTACTCAAAGCTGGTTGAATGGAAAATGGTTGGACAGTTTCTAATTCAGTTTGTTGAACGGGCTTCAAACAGATGGTGGGTTTTAGTTCTCGTCAATGTTCCAGGTGAGACCAACATTATCATGAACGAGAAGGATGCCGAGAACGTCACTCAGGTTGTAAGAAAAGTGATTTAAACCTCTCAGACTGTGGATATGACTGAAATGGAAGGAAATCCTGTGAACGCTTAAACATAAGTTTGCAGGAGCTCATCATCTGATGTTTTCATCTTTGTAGACACACAGGTTGTTCATAAGGTCTCATCTATCTCTGCTGGTTTCATTACAGTCTCAATCAACTCAAATGTTCTTCATCTTGACCTTTGAAAAGTTACGAACAGTTTAAAAAAACTGGTTTAGGGTTTGCAAGGGGAAAAAAAGACTATTCTGATGTTTATATTATATAATAAATAACTTTTTCATATATTTTGTGTATAAAAGGAGGTTCAGGCTGGCTGGTGCACACGCAGCTGTTGATAAAGAGTTCGCATCTCCCAGTTTAGAGTTTATTTGATGAAACATTCAGTCTCTTGTCTCAGTGGTTTGAAAAGATTCTGCAGCACAAGCTGATGATTATTTCACCTGAGGAGGAGTTCGAGGTTCGGTTGGACCTTTTCACCTCTGCACAAAACAACCAAACGCAGGCTGCCGTCTCCAACCAGACACTCCCGTCTCACAGGTTTCTGAAGCCGTGAACTTTTTCCTCGAGCCAAAGTGTGAGTCCAGAAAAACACGGAGCGAAGCCTCAGATGGTGACGTGGAAGGGGTCCCAGCTGTCGTTTTTGCCACCTCCGTTCTTGGCCGCCGCCATCGTCCCGTCCTCGACGTCTCCGTCCGGCTGCTCCCCGGTGGGAGTGGACCCCGGCTCCGGGTAGAACTCGTCATCCTCGTCGAAGTAGCCGTTCTCGATCATGCTGAGGCTGGAGGCGGCGCTCAGGTCGTGGCAGCTGCCCTTGTACTCCTGGATGGACTCATGGAGCGACCACAGCTGGCACAGCAGAGACATGTCCTGCTGACGCAGTCCCACCTGAGGGTGGACACGGACACACACACACACACACACACACACACACACACACACCAAGATCAAAGTTAAAGACCGTGTAAAGTGAATTTCAATATTTTCTTAAATAAACATTATAAATGTGATAATTGTAATCTTGTAAATGAGTAAAAAGTCTCAAAATTGTAGCTCAATTAATTTTGGAGTTATAGAGCAAACTGTGTATAAACATTTTTCTATTTCAGGATTTTTTTTAGGCGTGTTTTAAACCCCTCCCTGGGCTGCCACCTTACCGTGGTGGAGGGGTTTGAGTGTCCCAATGATCCTAGGAGCTATGCTGTCAGGGGCTTTATGCCCCTAGTAGGGTCACCCAAGGCAGACAGGTCCTAGGTGAGGGACGAGACAAAGCGCAGCCCACAAGACCCCTTATGATGAGTAATATAAATGGAAACAATGTTCCCTCGCCCGGACGCGGGTCACCGGGGCCCCACTCTGGAGCCAGGCCCGGAGGAGGGGCACGTTGGCGAGCGCCTGGTGGCCGGGCTTTCACCCATGGAGCTCGGCCGGGCACAGCCCGAAGAGGAGACGTGGGTCCCCCTTCCCATAGGCTCACCACCTGTGGGAGGGGCCAAAGGGGTCGGGTGCATTGTGGAATGGGTGGTGGCCGAGGGCGGGGACCCTGGCGGTCTGATCCTCGGCTACAGAAGCTGGCCATTGGGACATGGAATGTCACCTCTCTGGTGGGGAAGGAGCCTGAGCTAGTGTGTGAGGTTGAGAGGTTCCGGCTAGAAATAGTCGGACTCACCTCAACGCATGGCTCTGGCTCTGGAACCAGTTTCCTTGAGAGGGGTTGGACACTCTTCCACTCTGGAGTTGCCCCTGGTGAGAGGCGCCGAGCAGGAGTGGGCATACTTGTTGCCCCCCATCTCGGTGCCTGTACGTTGGGGTTCACCCCGGTGAACGAGAGGGTAGCCTCCCTTCGCCTACGTGTGGGGGGACGGGCTCTGACTGTTGTTTGTGCCTATGCGCCGAACGGCAGCGCAGATTACCCACCCTTTTTGGAGTCCTTGGAGGGGGTATTGGAGGGTGCGCCTCCTGGGGACTCCCTTGTTCTGCTGGGGGACTTCAACGCTCACGTGGGCAATGACAGTGAGACCTGGAGGGGTGTGGTTGGGAGGAACGGCCCCCCTGATCTGAACCCGAGTGGTGTTCTGTTGTTGGACTTCTGTGCTCGTCATGGATTGTCCATAACAAACACCATGTTCAGGCATAAGGGTGTCCATATGTGCTCTTGGCACCAGGACACCCTAGGTCGTAGTTCAATGATCGACTTTGTTGTCGTCTCATCTGATCTGCGGCCGCATGTCCTGGACACTCGGGTGAAGAGAGGGGCGGAGCTGTCCACTGACCACTACCTGGTGGTGAGTTGGCTCCGATGGTGGGGGAGGATGCCGGTCAGACCTGGCAGACCCAAACGTATTGTGAGGGTCTGCTGGGAACGTCTGGCAGAGTCTCCCGTAAGACGGAGCTTTAACTCCCACCTCCGGGAGAGCTTTGAACACGTTCCGAGGGAGGCGGGGGACATTGAGCCCGAGTGGACCATGTTTCGCGCCTCTATTGTCGAGGCAGCTTATCGGAGTTGTGGCCGCAAGGTTGTTGGTGCCTGTCGTGGTGGCAACCCTCGAACCCGGTGGTGGACACCGGCGGTGAGGGATGCTGTCAAGCTGAAGAAGGAGTCCTATTGGGCCTTTTTGGCCTGTGGGACCCCGGAAGCAGCAGATAGGTACCGGCAGTCCAAGCGGCATGCGGCTCGGGTGGTTGCTGAGGCAAAAACTCGGGCGTGGGAGGAGTTCGGAGAGGCCATGGAGAATGACTTCCGTACGGCTTCGAGGCGATTCTGGTCCACCATCCGGCGTCTCAGGGGGGGAAAGCGGTACGCGACCAACACCATTTATGGTGGGGATGGCGTGCTGTTGACCTCAACTCGGGATGTTGTGAGTCGGTGGGCGGAATACTTCGAAGACCTCCTCAATCCTACTGGCACGTCTTCCACTGAGGAAGCGGAGCCTGGGGACTTTGGGTCGGGCTCTCCAATCTCTGGTGCTGAGGTCGCCGAGGTGGTTAAAAAGCTCCGCGGTGGCAAGGCTCCGGGGGTGGATGAGATTCGTCCTGAGTTCCTTAGGGCTCTGGATGTTGTGGGGTTGTGTTGGCTTACGCGACTCTGCAATATCGCGTGGACATCGGGGGCAGTTCCCTTGGATTGGCAGACTGGGGTGGTGGTTCCCCTATTCAAAAAGGGGGACCGTAGGGTGTGTTCCAACTATAGAGGGATCACACTCTTAAGCCTCCCTGGTAAGGTCTATTCAGGGGTTCTGGAGAGGAGGGTCCGTCGGATAGTCGAACCTCGGATTCAGGAGGAGCAGTGTGGTTTTCGTCCTGGTCGTGGAACACTAGACCAGCTCTACACCCTCAACAGGGTCCTGGAGGGTGCGTGGGAGTTTGCCCAACCAGTTTACATGTGCTTTGTAGACTTGGAAAAGGCATTCGACCGCGTCCCTCGGGGGGTTCTGTGGCGGGTACTCCGGGAGTATGGGGTACCAGGCCCATTGATATGGGCTGTTAGGTCCCTGTACGACCGGTGTCAGAGCTTGGTCCGCATTGCCGGCAGTAAGTCAGGCTCGTTTCCGGTGAGAGTTGGACTCCGCCAAGGTTGCCCTTTGTCACCGATTCTGTTTATAACTTTTATGGACAGAATTTCTAGGCGCAGCCAAGGTGTTGAGAGGATCCGTTTTGGTGGCCTTAGAATCGCTTCTCTGTTTTTTGCAGATGATGTGGTCCTATTGGCTTCATCAGCTCGTGATCTACAGCTTTCACTGGAGCGGTTTGCAGCTGAATGCGATGCGGCCGGGATGAGGATCAGTTCCTCCAAATCCGAGGCCATGGTCTTGAGCCGGAAAAGGGTAGCGTGCCCTCTCCGGGTCGGGGAGGAGGTCCTGCCCCAAGTGGAGGAGTTTAAGTATCTCGGGATCTTGTTCACGAATGAGGGAAAACTGGAGCGTGAGATCGATAGGCGGATAGGTGCAGCGTCCGCAGTGAAGCGGGCGCTGTACCGGTCTGTCGTGGTGAAGAGAGAGCTGAGTCAAAAGGCAAAGCTCTCAATTTACCGATCGATCTACGTTCCCACCCTCATCTATGGTCATGAGCTTTGGGTTATGACCGAAAGAACAAGATCTCGGATACAAGCGGCTGAAATGAGTTTTCTCCGCAGGGTGGCTGGACTCTCCCTTAGAGATAGGGTGAGAAGCTCAGTCATCCGGGAGGGACTCGGAGTAGAGCCGCTGCTTCTCCACATCGAGAGGAGCCAGTTGAGGTGGCTCGGGCATCTGGTTAGGATGCCTCCTGGACGCCTCCCTGGTGAGGTGTTCCGGGCATGTCCCACCGGGAGGAGACCCAGAGGAAGACCCAGGATACGCTGGAGGGACTATGTTTCTCGGCTGGCCTGGGAACGCCTTGGGATTCCCCCAGAGGAGCTGCTCCAAGTGGCTGGGGAGAGGGAAGTCTGGGCCTCCCTACTTAGGCTGCTACCCCCGCGACCCGACCCCGGATAAGCGGAAGAAAATGGATGGATGGATGGATGGTTTTAAACGTGACCGCGTTTCGTCACGCGGTCCTCATTAGTATAGCCCCCACCCCCTGCTGCTCCAGTCATATAAATTGTTCTTCGCATGGGTGGAGCCGTTCACTCGCGACTCGCAGATAGCATCAGATAGCAATAGCATAGATATTTTGTTCATTGTTAGCTAGCTAATCAATTATGCCTCGTTCCTGCATCTTCCCAGGATGTTTTAATGGTCAGGGCACCTGCTACTGACCGTCTCCCTCCTCAGCCTCCGGACACCGCCGCCGCCTTTCCTGTTTCTTTTCTTTCTTTCTTTTTTTTATTGCTAAGCCTGTGCCCTACAAGTTCACAAGCTCCTTTTTTGCTAAGAAAATGCGACAGGTCCATTGCATACTTAGTTATCAACGTGATTACTCTTTATTTTAATCACCAACACAGCCCCCGCATGCGATGTGTCGGGTCGGACCGGGTGCAGCCGCGCGAGTCCGCTCATCTTCTAAACACAGAACAGCGGAGTTATGAATTATAGTTGTGTCCTCAACTTTTAAAATAAAACCAGAGTTGTTTGTGCACTAAAAACAGCGTAACTCTTGGAAAAAGGAGCAAACAGAGCAGGTTTACTGATGAACCTGTCTTCCTCCTCCACACACAGTTCAGCTCTGAGCGAGAGGGTCCTCCTACTTGCTCTGAGCTGCAGAACTGCGCTGAAACCACGCCCACGCGCTGACACGCCCCCACCGTTCCAGACCCTGGGAAAATCATGTTTTTTCCTTATATTTGAGACTTAATTTTATAAGGTAAACAATGTTTTTAATCAGTCAGATTTATATGGGTGATTAATAACACATATTTATGCCGTGTGACAAACTCAAAACACAAATTTAATTTTACTTTACACGGTCTTTAACATGTGGAGGAATTTCCATGCAGTGTCCACAAAAGCTTAATCTGCAGCTTAAAAACGTGAAGTCTGAGTCAGCTCGTTTAGTTTCTCGTTCAAGCTACTCGAGTAAACTTTTAGCCATTCTGGAGAACGTTCAGCTACTTGAGGACATTTGGACAATATCTTTTGGTGCTTGTAGCAGTTAGGTCCGTCATGATAACAAATTTTGCTGGGCGATTGTCTCAGAAATTATAGCGATTAACGATAATATTGTTTGAAATTTGACAATAATTAGTCATTATTGTCAAATGTAACAATGTTGGTTAATTTGTTTTGAGTGTAGTACATTTTTTTCGACCACCGGATGGCTGTATAAGACAGTTTGAACAGAAGGATGTATAGAGAGGGAGCGAGCAGCGTGCCTCTTTAAGAAAAATAGGAGGGAGGCCCCTTGACGTGACATGGGCCGTCTCTCCTGCCTTTCTTCGGTTCTCAAAATGGTGGACGCTCTGTGTGGTTTGAACTCTTTAGCATTTTTCACACAAAGCTTTTAATTTTTAAAAAAATCAGTTAACAAGTTCTCAGCTTCTTTTTGCAGAGAAAAAAAACTTTTTACATGAAGGCACGGGTTTCAACCTTGAATTTTGGAGCTTTGACAAGATGGAGGTTTTAGCTACACTTCTGTTGGTGTTGGCTTTTGTTCCAACAGCGTTAATTAGGTTTCAGCTTCTTCAGCTGATTTCAGTTTCTTCAGCTGATTTCAGCTGACGTTCAGCATCTACACAGCAAATTTTCAGGGATTTAAAGGGGACCACACATGCAAAATTCACTTTTAATGTTTTTTTTACTCAACTTTGGGTATGTACTTCATAAAAAAACAGTCCTAAGGCCAAAGAAATGCACCCAGTGGTTTATTTACTCTAAGTAGATTTATTTGTCTGTGATAAAAACGGTTCGTTCCTCACTTCCTGCGGTTTGTGACGTCACAAACCGCAGCCAACCGCAGCCACAACCCACCACAACCTGAGTCCAGCCCCTCACCTAGCAACCCCTGGTTAGGCTCAACCCACTTCTGTATTAAACACATGACTGTTGTTTTTCATGATTTCATCTCATCTTTTGTTTATATGTTCTTAATTTCATGTGTACAGCACTTTGTTGCAGCTGTGTTTTTTTTAAATGGCTTTATAAATAAAGTATAATTGTTATTTTTATGTTTTAGTTCAATTTTTAGTGTATTTGCGATCGCTCCCAACGCGCAGCCGGTAAAAATTAAACGAGCAGACCCCCGGCGTAGGGACCGGCGGCAACGGGACCCTCTTCTGGCGGATGGAGCGGAGCTTCAACTGTACAGCCTCGCAGCAGCGAGGACCTTCTCCTTACGGATTAATTTACGGGAGACACTTGGTGAACTTTGTGTTGTCTTGACTGGAACAGCGATAACTCCCAAAATCGCCGCGTGCAACGAGCGGAGCTGGCGAACACCGGAAGAGGAACAAGCTAACATTAGCATCGGATTCGGGTGGTCTCATGCTAAAAGGAGCAGCAAATTGCGGCGCGCTCAGACGGGTTTCGGTAAGTTATCTTAAGCTAGCACTAACAGTAAGTCAAATGAGTAATAAAAAAAGAGCTAATTTTAAAACAACAACACATTACAGATACTGGCTGTTACAGAGGGCGTAAACAGATCGTTGAAGGGCGTGGACTTCAGAACTCAGTATCAGAAACCGGTCGTTCAAAACGAAAGTTAAAAATGGCAGAATTAAAAAGGGTATAATTGATTATCTAAGAATTATTTTGTGTATTAAAATGAATTAATATTGTCAAGATAGCACACAGACATAACATAAAAATTTTAAAGACCTATATGTGGTCCCCTTTAATGTTTATCGACAAATCTATCATTTAGTCTTAAAATGCCAAAAAAAAAAGAAAGTGTTTTTTTGTTTTAGATTAACCATTTTGATTCAAAACATTCAATCAACTAAATGCCGAACAATCACCTCTTTATTTGGACTAAAACATTAATGCGTCAGAAATCAAAGTTCACAAACTCAGAAAATGAAGCAAAAGAGACAAGTCAGAAATAAAACAAAATTTCACCTAAAAAAAAAAAAATCATCAATCAAATTAAACTACAGTATGGGGTGAAAAAACAAACCGTGACGGAACCATGATGACAACTTTTAGTTTATTGTTTATATATTTATATATTGTTTTTATAAATGTATGAGAATTAGAAAATTAAATGAGTTTCTTTTTTGTTATAGAAAATGGTTGTTTGAATTGTTTATTAGAGAATAAGGAGCAGATATAATTGTAATGTATGGTAAATAATGTACTGTCACTTTAAGAGTGTGTGCGCAAAGCATTCTGGGTACCACTGTACGGCAGTTACACGGGCGGTTTAAAAACAGTAAAATAAATACGTTTGAGTGAAGACTACCGTATCTGCATCTTCTTTTAATGGTCACAACCGTACATGAAAGTACATTACATGGTGTCAGAAGTGGGCTTTTGTTCTTCAGCTGCTACCTTTCATTTTATATTTTTTTCTTATTACATATACAGTATGTTAAATGTTAATTGTTTTGTATTTCATTGTAAAATGAATAAATAAATAAATATTTTTAATATAGTACTGACTTTTTGGTTCTGTTTTATGTATTAATAATTCTGCTAGAAAAGACACTTAAAATACAAGACAAAGACCAACTATTAATCAACCTTCACCTGGGAATTTTCTGCAGAAACTGGAAAAACCGGACGGTAAAAAGAATCCGGTAGTTTCATCAACAGTGAAGTCTCTTTGGTCATTTTGTTTGAAAACAAACGCGTTCAGCTCAATGTTGAAAATCTGCTCTCGGTCGATCTGCCACCGCCAGGCGCGTAAACAAGTCTAGGATCGTGGTTCAGCTCTGACGACATCTGAACGGACCCGAGGTCAGGTTCAGTTCACCGGAGGACTCAGAGTTCACCTTCACGTTGAAAATGAACAAACATCCGGTTTTGTTTCCACTGACGCTCATGATGTGAACGTTCACTCTGTTGTGATCTATTTTTCTTCTCTACGTCGTTCAGTTTTGCTCGTTCCACAGTTTTTGTGCCATTTCAACAAATCATAAATCAAAACGTTCGGCTCTTTCAAGACAATCCTGCTGTGGCTTTTGGTATTGGTGCAACTTTAGCTTTGAGCTCATTTTACATCCTTCAAATCTTTTGATCTGTTTCCAACATTTTACTGCTCCTTTCACATTTCGTTGTTTCAGCTTCTTGCTATTTTCAGCTGTTATGTGATCGTTTCTACCAACTACAACAATTTTGTGTTTCTTCAATCTTCTTTCTACTTATTTCAGTTTCTTATGCTCCTTTCAGCTTTTTTATACGTTTCAGCTTTTTCTGCTCTCTCGGCTACTATTTAGCTGTTTTATCCTAATTTTAGTTTTCAGCTAATTCCAGAATTAAAAAAATGTATTCCAACTTTTTTCAGCCTAATTCAGCAAAAAATGTGCTCTCTCCACTTCTTTTTAGTAAATTAAGCTTCTTTTTGCTGTTTAGCTACTATTCAGCTGTTTTTTGGCAAGTTTAGCTCTTTTCAGATAATTTCCACTTTTTTTGTGCTCAGCATAACTGGGCAAACATGTTTTTTCTGCTTTCTTCTGCTAATTTAAGTTTGTTCTAACTTTTGCCTTTTAGCATTTTTTAGCTAATTTCAGCCGTTTTCAGATTATTTCAAGTTTTTCCATGTTACTTTTGCCTATTTTCAGCTTAATTAATTTCTTTATGCTAATTTCAGCTTGTTATGCTCCTTTCAACTTTTTTCTACCAGTTTCAGCTTTTTCTGCTCTCTCAGCTACTACCGGGTATTTAGATCTTTTGATCAAAAAAAGCTCTTTTGATGTTAATTTCAGTTATTTCAGCTAATTCCAATTTATTTTTTCTTGCTAATTTCAGCTCCTTCCGCTTCCTTCTGGTAGTTTAAGCTTCGTTTTACCTTTTCAGCTATTTTTTGTTAATTTCAGCTTTTTAGCCAATTTCTGTTTATTTAAACCTACGGTACTTCAGAAATTACAGTACGTGTTCTGCTTTCTTCTGCTAACTTAGGCTTGTTCTTCCCATTCAGCTACATTTCAGAATGCTCTTTAGATCATTTCAGCTGTTTTTTTTTAGCTAGAAGCGTTCACATTGCAATTTCTCAGGAAATGCAATTCCTTTAGTTACCCCAATAACTTGGGATTTACTTTTAGACAATGAAATGTTGATATTTCAACCGTAAAGGACCAAGATAAAAAAAATAAAAGACTGCTGCTAGTTATCTTGGACATAAACATTTAGTTTGTAAACTAAATATTTAGTTTGGAGCTAAATGTTTAGCTTGCTAACTAAATATTTAACTTGCAAGTTAAGTATTTAGTTTGTAAATTAAACATGTTTCTTGGACATAACCATTTAGTTTGTAAACTAAATATTTAGCTTGTAGATTAAATATTAAGCTTGGAAATTAAATGTTTAGTTTTGAAAATAAATATTTAGCTTGAAAATTAAATGTTTAATGTACACCTAAATACTTTGTTCACTAAGCATTTATCTTGGACATAAAACATTTTGTTTGTAAACTATTTAGTGTGGAGCTAATTGTTTAGCTTGCCAACTAAATATTTAACTTGCAAGTTAAATATTTAGTTTGTAAATTAAACATTTATCTTGGACATAAACATTGTTTGTAAACTAAATATTTAGCTTGGTAATAAAAAATTAATTTACTCTTAATATTTTGTTCACTAAACATTTATCTTGGACATAAAATTTTGTTTGTAAACTATTTAGTGTGGAGCTAAATGTTTAGCTTGCTAACTAAGTATTTTACTTACAAGTTAAATATTTAGTTTGTCAATTAAACATTTATCTAGCACTTTTGAGGTTTTCATTAATGAAAAGTGCGTTATAAATTGAATTCATTATTATTATTGATATTATTATTATTATTATTATTATAAACAGTTTGTAAACTAAATATTTAGCTTGGAAATTAAATTTTTTATTTACACCTAAATATTTTGTTCACTAAACATTTATCTTGGACATAAACATAAACTATTTCGTGTGGGGCTAAATGTTTAACTTGCTAAATATTTAACTTGCAAGTTAAATATTTAGTTTGTAAATTAAACATTTATCTTGGACATAAACATGTAGTTTGTAAACTAAATATTTAGCATGGAAATTAAATATTTAATTTACACCTAACTATTTTGTTCACTAAACATTGATCTTGGACATAAACATTTTGTTTGCCAACTAAATATTTAGTGTGGAACTAAAGGTTTAGCTTGACTACTAAATATTTAACTTGCAAGTTAAATATTTAGTTTGTAAATTAAACATTTATCTTGGACATAAACATTTAGTTTGTAAACTAAATATTTAGATGGGAAATTAAAAAATAATTCACACCTAAATATTTTGTTCACTAAACATTTATCTTGGACATAAAATTTTGTTTGCAAATTAAATATTTAATGTGGAGCTAAATGTTAAGCTTACCAACTAAATATTTAACTTGCAAGTTAAATATTTAGTTTGTAAATTAAACATTTATCTTGGACATAAACATTATGTTTGTAAACTAAATATTTAGCTTGGACATAAAAAAATTAATTTACACCAAAATATTTTGTTCACTAAACATTTATTTTGGACATAAAACATTTTGTTTGTAAACTAGTATGGAGCTAAATGTTTAGCTTACCAACTAAATATTTAACTCGCAAGTTAAATATTTAGTTTGTAAATTAAACTTTTATCTTGGACATAAACATGTAGTTTGTAAACTAAATATTTAGCATGGAAATTAAATATTTAATTTACACCTAAATATTTTGTTCACTAAACATTCATCTTGGACATAAACATTTTGTTTGCCAACTAAATATTTTGTGTGGAACTAAAGGTTTAGCTTGCCTACTAAATATTTAACTTATCTTGGACATAAACATTGTTTGTAAACTAAATATTTAGCTTGGAAATTAAAAAAAATAATTTACACCTAAATATTTTGTTCACTAAACATTTATCTTGGACATAAAATTTTGTTTGCAAATTAAATATTTAATGTGGAGCTAAATGTTTATCTTACCAACTAAATATTTAACTTGCAAGTTAAATATTTAGTTTGTAAATTAAACATTTATCTTGGACATAAACATTATGTTTGTAAACTAAATATTTAGCTTGGACATAAAAAAATTAATTTACACCTAAATATTTTGTTCACTAAACATTTATTTTGGACAAAAAACATTTTGTTTGTAAACTAGTATGGAGCTAAATGTTTAGCTTGCCAACTAAATATTTAACTCGCAAGTTAAATATTTAGTTTGTAAATTAAACATTTATCTTGGACATAAACATGTAGTTTGTAAACTAAATACTTAGCATGGAAATTAAATATTTAATTTACACCTAAATATTTTGTTCACTAAACATTGATCTTGGACATAAACATTTGGTTTGCCAACTAAATATTTTGTGTGGAACTAAAGGTTTAGCTTGCCTACTAAATATTTAACTTATCTTGGACATAAACATTGTTTGTAAACTAAATATTTAGCTTGGAAATTTAAAAGAATAATTTACACCTAAATATTTTGTTCACTAAACATTTATCTTGGATATAAAATTTTGTTTGCAAATTAAATATTTAATGTGGAGCTAAATGTTTAGCTTACCAACTAAATATTTAACTTGCAAGTTAAATATTTAGTTTGTAAATTAAACATTTATCTTGGACATAAAAATTATGTTTGTAAACTAAATATTTAGCTTGGAAATAAAATATTTAATTTACACCTAAATATTTTGTTCACTAAACATTTATTTTGGACATAAAACATTTTGTTTGTAAACTAGTATGGAGCTAAATGTTTAGCTTGCCAACTAAATATTTAACTCGCAAGTTAAATATTTAGTTTGTAAATTAAACATTTATCTTGGACATAAACATTTAGTTTGTAAACTAAATATTTAGCTTGGAAATTAAATAATTAATTTACACCTAAATATTTTGTTCACTAAACATTTATCTTGGACATAACCATTTTGTTTGCAAACTAAATATTTAGTGTGGAGCTAATTATTTAGCTTTCCAACTAAATATTTAACTCACAAGTTAAATATTTAGTTTGTAAATTAAACATTTATCTTGGACATAAACATTTAGTTTGTAAACTAAATATTTAGCTTGGAAATTAAATAATTAATTTACACCTAAATATTTTTGTTCATTAAACATTATCTTGGACATAACCATTTTGTTTGCAAACTAAATATTTAGTGTGGAGCTAAATGTTTAGCATTCCAACTAAATATTTAACTCACAAGTTAAATATTTAGTTTGTAAATTAAACATTTATCTTGGACATAAACATTTAGTTTGTAAACTAAATATTTAGCTTGGAAATTAAATAATTAATTTACACCTAAATATTTTTGTTCACTAAACATTTATCTTGGACATAACCATTTTGTTTGCAAACTAAATATTTAGTGTGGAGCTAAATGTTTAGCTTTCCAACTAAATATTTAACTCACAAGTTAAATATTTAGTTTGTAAATTAAACATTTATCTTGGACATAAACATTTAGTTTGTAAACTAAATATTTAGCTTGGAAATTAAATAATTAATTTACACCTAAATATTTTTGTTCACTAAACATTTATCTTGGACAGAACCATTTTGTTTGCAAACTAAATATTTAGTGTGGAGCTAAATGTTTAGCTTTCCAACTAAATATTTAACTCACTAGTTAAATATTTAGTTTGTAAATTAAACATTTATCTTGGACATAAAACATTTAGTTTGTAAACTAAATATTTAGCTTGTAAATTAAATATTTAGTTTGGAACAATGACATTTATAAATGTATGAATAACATGGTGAAAATATGACTGAGAAAAAACAACTTGTTTTTCTTATTAAATGCTAAAATCAGAGACATGAACCTATTATTGCTGTTACCGGTAGTTTCTGACTAACTTTACAAACGGCACCTCATACAGAGCTGGTTCCTCATGTCTACGAGAAAGATGAAATTTATTTTGATGATATCTTCTCCTGCATCCAGAAGCTCTTTGTTTGCTCCATGTGTTCTGCAGCAAACAGTCTGAAAGTTAATCATTTATTTATTATCGATACTCAGAGTTCACGATACACGATACGAACCACTTGTTTTCTGTGAGTGTGGCTGCACTGGTTGAACAACATTTACCATCTCCTTCCGCAGCAGAGCCAGCGCAGCGTCCAGGTTGACTGGCTTGCTGGCCAGCAGGCCGTCTCCGGAGCTCCTGCCTCGGCTCAGGTCGTCCTGGATCATGGTCTTCTTCACGTACAGCCGCTCCATGTCCCTCCACGAGCCGCCGCTCGAGTTCAGCAGCCCGCTCAGGCTCTTCGGGAGCGGCGGCAGACCCTCGATGCAGGCCATCCCTCCCGCCGCGCCGTTCGACGACTTACCGCTCATCGTCCCGACCGCTCACCGGGGACTCGTGATCACAGGACGGGGAGTTGTGGAGTCACTGACCGTGAGCTAATAGAGAACCTCGCCTCGCGCTACACACCGAGCAACTCCCTCTGTCTGCGCGAGGCGACCATGTCAAGTTCACCGAAGAAGAGAAGAAACTTCCGGTATGACATTACAAAATAAAAGCACACTTGTTGATAATTTTTTTTTTCTTTTAAATTTGTTTTAAACGTTTCAGCTCAATCTCTTCATTTCGAAACATTTATTCTATAAATTAAAGGTATTGTGACAATATGCTAAAACATAGACATCTTTAGAAAGAGGAGCTACTCAGCTTCGATTTTTTTTACACGGATGCTTCGATTAATTAATATATAAAATTAATTTTTTAAATAAAATAGTTTTAATGACGTAACTCTGCAGTGCGTCGCAGTTTTCGGGTGGAGAAAGGAGGGGTCAAACGCCGACGCATTTTTATGACGCAATGTAATGAACGCACATTGTAAATAACTATGGCAGAGAATATAGAAACTGAGGAATTAAGCAATTTAAGTGAAGATTTGAGTGATTTGTCTTCAGTTTGGGAAGCCGAAGTTAGTTCGAGTTGAACAAGAAACAGCTGGTTCTAATGTAGGTCTGCAGACGTATTTATTTGAGCCTTACCGTTCAGGGAGCGAGGGGGACTCCGAGTTTTTCATCTTTTGGGAAAGTGAAAAGGCTCACTTGTTCACTGGCGATATTAGAACACCCAAATGCGACACAACGTACCGGCATTTTTCAAGTTACTGTTTACATAAAAAAAAGGTGATCTTGAAGACAATGAAACTGCGTTCTAATAGCACCCGCAGACTGAACTTCATGTCCCTATGTCACATGACGTCGCATGCGGAAGTATTTCCCGTGCCGAAACACGGCGCCAAGTTTAAAACCTCTTTGAAACAAGTTTTCATTGATTTATCATTTTGCTTGTAAAAACGAACATAGTTGAATGATACATTATACAGGTGGTCCCCGACTTACGAGCGAGTTCTGTTCCTACGAGTTGCTCGTAAGACGAAAATTCGTACGTCGGAACACGAAACACGTGTTCTCGTAAGTCCGGATTTTCGGTCGTAAGTCGGAAAATTTATGCTAGCGCTACTACGAACACTCGTTTTTCATCACAAATGTTCATACTAGTTCATAAACATGCTCAGAAACTTGTTTCCAAATGGTTAGCTAACACACTTTCATCTAAAAACACATAAAAGTGCTGTATTTTTTGTATGTTCTTTACAAATTTACTGCTCGTTCGCCAGCTCGTAAGTCCGGAACCTCGTAGGTAAGAGCGCTCGTAAGTCGGGGACTACCTGTATA
>JBBPBX010002444.1:0-10975 GCA_038048925.1 Garcialebias charrua
CAGACCAAATGTTAATAAATTATTGTGATTTTATAACTGTATATCATATCTCTGGAACTGCTCATTTTAGGAGGATCTAAGTATCAAATTTTTTTTTTTTTTACAAATCAGCAATGTAAAAAAGGTGTTGAGGTAATTATGACCAAATGTAACTTAATTGTCAGTTTGATGTGATGAAATGTTTTTTGTTTACAATATAAATGAAGCTACACAATACTGTATGAGGGACAACCGTGGCCCGACCTACGTCATACCTGGGAGCGAGAGCAGGCGGGGGGAGGGGTGTCAAAAACACCGGATGAGATTTTTTTCCACTTTGCAAATGCTAAATTTGAGTTGGGATGAAATTTTTGACTTGTGAAAATTTCTCAACAAGCTTATTTTATGCTTTTATTAGACTACTATTAGCTTAAAAACACTTTTCATTTCTCCTTTAAAGGGGACCACAGATGCAAAATTCACTTTTTAATGTTTTTTTTTACTCTACTTTGGGTATTTACTTCTTAAAAAAACAGTCCTAGGGCCAAAGAAATGCACCCAGTGGTATATTTACTCTAAGTAGATTTATTTTTCTGGGATATAAATGTCTCGTTTTCAAATCCTGCGCTTGTGACGTCACAAGCCGCAGCCACAACCCACCCCAAACCTGAGTCCAGCCCCTCACCTAGCAACCCCTGGTTAGGCTCAACCCACTTCAGTATAAAAGACGTGACGGTTGTTTTTCCTGATTTCATCTCATCTTTTGTTTAAATGTTCTTAATTTCATGTGTACAGCACTTTGTTGCAGCTGTGGTTGTTTTAAATGGCTTTATAAATAAAGTATAATTGTTATTTTTACGTTTTAGTTCAATTTTTAGCGTATTAGCGATCGCTCCCAACGCGCAGCCGGCAGAAATAAAACGAGCAGACCGCCGGCGAAGGGACCATCTGCGGGCGGGAGCTGCTGGGAGCTGCTGGCTTTTGAGGACCGTGGGTCCGGTCAGAGGTTGCCTCATACGGATAAATTAACTGGAAACACTCGGTGAACTTTGTGTATGTGTCTGGACTGGAGCAGCGATCGCTCCCAAAGCGCTGCATGCAACGAGCGGAGCTAAGCGGGCGGTGTGCCGGAGGAGGAAGAGCTATCATTAGCCTCGGATTCGGGTGGGCTAATGCTAAAAGGAGCAGCTAATGGCGGCGCGCGCAGACGGCTTTCGGTAAGTTATCTTAAGCTAGCACTAACAGTAAGTCAAATGAGTAATAAAAAAAGAGCTAATTTTAAAACAACAACAGATTAGAGATACTGGCTGTTACAGAGGGCGGAGTTAATGTAAACAGATTTTGAAGGGCGTGGCCTTCAGAGCTCATTATCATAAACAGCCTGTTCAGAACGGAAATGAGAAAAGGCAGAACTAAAAAGGGGATCTTTTATTATCTAAGAATTATTTTGTGCATTAAATTGAATGAACATGGTCTGGATAGCCCACAGACATACCATAAAAATTTATAAAACCAATATTTGGTCTCCTTTAATTTCAACAGTGGGCTTTTGAACAAAAATGTATAATTCTTTTCTGTTTAGTCTATAGATTATGTGAGTAGAACCTCTTGTGCAGTGCTTTCCAGAGGCAACAACTATTTGTGAGGTGAGTCATGACGTGTGTACCTTGGAGATGAGCTCATCGTGGTTGGCCAGGTGAGCTCGGCAGTGGATGCAGCTGTAGGTCCGGTGGCAGCTCGGCAGATACGCCTGGAAAGTCTTGGAGCGCGTCATCCTCACCATGGGCGGTGTTGGCGGGCGGTGCAAGAAGGGACTGCCAGCCCAGGTCGGCTCACAGGGGAAGCACCGTAACACGCAGGTGAGGGCCGTGGTGGGCGGTGGGTTGGGAGGTGAACACCTGAGCACAGGGAAGACGACGGTTAAGAGAACACTCCAGCTGGTTGGCATCATGTGTCTTTGGGTGGAAGGTGGATTAGCTGCAGGGACTATCTTGAATCAGGTTGACTCCAAAGATTACTCAGTTCTAGAGTCAGTGATTACTTTCTGAGAGTTTCATTAAAATCCCATCTACCGGTTCATCAGATAATTGGCTAACAGGCAGGAAAACAAATGTACACACACAAAGACATGAGCTTTTGCATGATTTACCACCACCACAAAAGGCTGGCACTAAAACTTCACCACTGACAGAATGAACTCTTTCTGAATGGAGCACACTGTGGTCCAGTGTAAGGGATGGTTTAGCTCACAAGAATATGAACAGTGACAGATTTAAGGTCCAAATAGATTGTCTGTGTGTTTGCACATCTCCATCTTCTGCCACTTATCTGTGGTCAGGTCACAGATAAACAGGTCCAGGAGAGAAACCCGGACTCTCCCCAGCAACACTCTTCAGCTCCTCCAGGGGGGTCCCAAGGTGCTCCCAGGACAGAGAGGGTGAACATTCCCTCCAGTAAGGTCTGAGTCTGCCCCATGGTCTCTTCCCAATGGGACCTGCCCAGAAACCCTCCAAAGGGAGGTGTTCAGGAGGCATCCACCAACTAACTCCTTTTGGTGCGGAGGAACAGGCTCTACTTGAGCTCCCCCCTCTGTGGCATAGCTACTTAAAGAGGAACTTACCCCACAGTGAAACGATAGCTCCGCCCCAAGACAAGATTTAAAAAATGCAACAAAGTGGGTGTGCCAAGAGGCACTGCCTAAAGGAGGGGAGGAGGTGTGGCCAGGACGAGAGACCGGGACATGCAGCTAGCATTAGCATAATGTATGCAACATGGAGAGTTACGTTAGTGAGGTGGAGGACTTGGAGCACAGCGGCCCTGAGCCTGGGCTAATAAATGTACTGCTAACCTGAAAATGATATCGATCAGCGGTGCTTGTGCATTTATGTTACAGACTGTCAGTGAACGCACCGCGAGAGAGAGTGTGTGGCCAGCGCGCGGGTAATTAACAGAAAGGAAAAGTGCAGAGGACGGAGCAATGAAGGGTTGTGCTGTATGAGAAAGTGTATTGTGCAGTTTAAGCAATAAAGCGATGTAAGCTCCAAAACAGTATGTTTATTAAGCGTGCAGTGAAACATCACACTCACAATGCTAATGCTACGTTGCTATCGCTAATCCAACTCCCGATCTCTGCAGGGGAGTGGCTCTGCTTGAACCTTTTATACTCACGCAGCAGAAGATGTGACGACAGCGTGTACAAGACACGTCACAATGAGAGTCGTTGACCAATAAGAAAATTAGGCTGCAGTACCACAGTTCAACCCATAGGATTATGTAAACACGTTTTTAGACCAAATATTGTAGATTTAATAATAATAATAATAATTAATTCAATTTATAACGCACTTTTCATTACTGAAAATCTCAAAGTGCTACACATATATTGAATGCTACACACATTCATAAACCGGTGGCGGCAGACTACCATGCAAGGTGCTTTCCAGTCCTACCGGGAGCAACTCAGGGTTAAGTGTCTTGCCCAAGGACACAACGACACATGGTGCGGGTCCCGGGAGTCGAACCGCCAACTTTCCGATCGGGAGACGACTGCCATTACCACTACACCACGGCCGCCCGTGGGCGGATACATACATACATACACACATATTAAACAAATATGCACAAAAACATGAAAATTAACACAGACATAGTGCTATACAACATTTTACACACATTCTAGGGAGTTTATCAGATTTAAAAAAAGTTAATTTTGGGGTAAGTTCCTCTTTAAGCTCTTTTTGGCTACCTGTATCCCCACCCCCATTCAGAATTGTTACCTTAAAAGGGTAGAGGAGTTTGAATATTGTCTGGGGCATCAGCCCCTAATAGGGTCACTCATAGCAAACAGCCCCCGGGGGGAGGGTTCAGACCCAGAGAAATTCAAATAAACAGCAAGTGCATCTGGAAACCTCACTGGGAAAAGGGAAACCAGGACACTTCCTGGAGTCAGGCGTGGAAGCAGGAGCTCGCCTTGTGACCGAGGCTCCTGGAGAGCCCCAAACAGAGACAGGATACAACCTCCACCCATGGGTACCACCCGCAGGGGGGCTAAGGTAGGCAGGGCACTGAACAGAAATATTCACATACATAAAAAAAGCCAGTTAGTAAAATGTATCTATCTAAGGATATGGAATAAACAACTGGTGAGTTGGCTATGGTTGGGTCTAACTAAAAGGGTTCAGAAAATGAACCACCACCACTGAAAATGACAACGTAGAATCTCTGAAAGAAGCTCAGACCAAATTTGGGCAATTAGAAAAAAGGACTCCCTTGATGGGTTTGAGACACGTGATGACATGAATTTTATAACACCACCACCACCACCACCACCAAACTTTCTGCTAACTCTATTATACTAAAATGGTAGCCACCATTACATTGTACGTTAGAGTTGGGAATCATTTAAATATGAGAGTTTATATGAGCGTAGTGATGCTGCAGGTGTGCCACCCCTTCCAGCAGGTACAAACTTGTTCAATACGCTCACTTTTGGTCTGCTGCCTGTTTGCTGGTGCACAGAGGCAGGCAGCCGTGCTGGTGCTCGCTCTGTGTTTAAGGCTGCAGAGGTAATCTGCTTAGTTTAGCCCAACTGCGAGGATCAAGCCGTGCTCGCTCCATGATATCCAGCAAGACTGTGCCCTTAAAATACTTACACTGGTGTGCCCTGCCTACTGAGAAGATTAGCAAGCTGGTCCGGGAGAGCCCGTCAGGGGCCAGGAGGGCTGGCCTGAGCTTTCTACCATGTTCTATGTAATAAAGTTTGGGCTTTTGTTCCTTAACTCAACTTTGTGATTTTAGCTTTGCTGCAACAAAACTCTGATGACAAAAAGAATCGCTTCATTCTCATGAGCTCTATCATGAAGCTGTTGAGCCTCGAGAAAGGACGACATTCATCCTCATACCTGCCCAACTGGGATTTATATGAATGCCCAACAGAAAAACAAGCACAAGTCCACCTCTTGAAAAAGAATAGACTTGAACTCCATGACTTTTTTTTTTAATAATCTGACCTTGGTTGTTGTTTTTTTTGGAGTTTATGACCTTTACAACCCATTGTAGCGCGCTCTGTTATGGTTTCCATCCTGTCTGCATTTATTGGGGGAAACCATCTGGGAGAGATGGTGAAAACACTGATTGCGAGCAGGAGAGTGCGACACGATTGTTTTGATTGTCTGACGAAGGCTGATGAAGACTCCGGGGCTGATGGGAAGAATTCGAGGACATAAATACATAAGGCACAGAGACGTGCCCTTGTTTTCTCTCCTCTGACTCGGTGCCCGCAGCGTGGGACTGGGGCACAAAGACACAGTACAGTTGTAAGAGCTGACACACACACACACACACACACACACACACACATGGACTGATGTTTATGCTTAATCCGTGCAGTCATTTCAGGACAAGCCTCTGAGATGTGTTCAGGATGTTGAGTGTTGTGATGCAGCTCACTGCAGAGCGTTGTGTAACTGAAGACATGTCCACAGTGTTGATGCATCTCACTCTGAAGTGAATGCAAACAACCAAGCTGTCTAATTACAGACAAGCAGTTTGTCTCATGCTGCAGATGAACTACAACAAGTCGGTGGGTTTTAGCATCTGCGGCAGCCTTTGCTTTAAACCCCTGAGAGTAAAAGCCCCAGCGGAGAGCAGACATGTAAACGTGATGTATGGAGGAGACACTCTGGATGAGGGACTGTGAAGCTGTGGGTTATGGAAAAAGCTCACATACCGTTAGCAGTAACCCTAAGCTCTCTCTGTGACATGTTCCCTGGAAGGAGATGATCAGCAGCAGCAGTGCAGGATGTCCATGCTGGATGTAACCTCTGTGTTTCACTGAAGAACAAGCGCTTCATGGACGAAGCACCAGTCTGTGTCTGAAGCTCTGAATGAAAATATTTTCTAATGGTGTTCTAGTACAGCGCCCGCGTTTCAGGAAAGTCAACTTTATTGTAGTTTCTATCACATGTGGCACATAAGGTGGAATTAAATTATGTACTCAGGGTCCCAGTTACATCCAAAAATAGCAAAATATAAAGTATAAAAAACAGTAAATAAGGACCTAAGATATACTCTAAGATTTACCCTGACAAACACCAAACGTTACGCTAAAAGATGTACTAAACACTAATTTAAAACAATACGACATAACAACAGCAGCCCAAACATGAGTCTGTGGTGGTATGAATGAATACAGCAGCATGAGATCAGCAGCAGCATGAGATCAGCAGCATGGATAATTAGCAGAATGTGATAATCTGCATGAGAGCAGTAGCATGGATAATCAGCAGCATGAGATCAGCAGCATGGATAATCAGCAGCATGAGATAATCAGCAGCATGAGATCAGCAGTATGGATAATTAGCAGCATGAGATAATCAGCATGAGATCAGTAGCATGGATAATCAGAAGCACGAGATCAGCAGCATGGATAATCAGAAGCATGTATAATCAACAGCATGAGATCAGTAGCATGAGATAATCAGCAGCATGAGATCAGCAGCATGGATAATTAGCAGCATGAGATAATCAGCATGAGATCAGTAGCATGGATAATCAGAAGCACGAGATCAGCAGCATGGATAATCAACAGCATGAGATCAGCAGCATGAGATAATCAGCAGCATGGATAATTAGCAGCATGAGATAATCAGCATGAGATCAGCAACATGGATAATCAGAAGCATGAGATAATCAGCAGCATGAGATCAGCAGTATGGATAATTAGCAGCATGAGATAATCAGCATGAGATCAGCAGCATGGATAATCAGCATGAGATCAGCAGCATGGATAATCAGAAGCATGAGATCAGCAGTATGGATAATTAGCAGCATGAGATAATCAGCATGAGATCAGCAGCATGGATAATCAGCAGCATGAGATAATCAGCAGCATGAGATCAGCAGTATGGATAATTAGCAGCATGAGATAATCAGCATGAGATCAGCAGCATGGATAATCAGAAGCATGAGATCAGAAGCATGTATAATCAACAGCATGAGATCAGCAGCATGAGATAATCAACAGCATGAGATCAGCAGCATGGATAATTAGCAGCATGAGATAATCAGCATGAGATCAGTAGCATGGATAATCAGAAGCACGAGATCAGCAGCATGGATAATCAGCAGCATGGATAATTAGCAGCATGAGATAATCAACATGAGAGCAGTAGCATGGATAATCAGCAGCATGAGATCAGCAGCATGGATAATCAGCAGCATGAGATAATCAGCAGCATGAGATCAGCAGTATGGATAATTAGCAGCATGAGATAATCAGCATGAGATCAGTAGCATGGATAATCAGAAGCACGAGATCAGCAGCATGGATAATCAGAAGCATGTATAATCAACAGCATGAGATCAGTAGCATGAGATAATCAGCAGCATGAGATCAGCAGCATGGATAATTAGCAGCATGAGATAATCAGCATGAGATCAGTAGCATGGATAATCAGAAGCACGAGATCAGCAGCATGGATAATCAACAGCATGAGATCAGCAGCATGAGATAATCAGCAGCATGGATAATTAGCAGCATGAGATAATCAGCATGAGATCAGCAACATGGATAATCAGAAGCATGAGATAATCAGCAGCATGAGATCAGCAGTATGGATAATTAGCAGCATGAGATAATCAGCATGAGATCAGCAGCATGGATAATCAGAAGCATGAGATCAGAAGCATGTATAATCAACAGCATGAGATCAGCAGCATGAGATAATCAACAGCATGAGATCAGCAGCATGGATAATTAGCAGCATGAGATAATCAGCATGAGATCAGTAGCATGGATAATCAGAAGCACGAGATCAGCAGCATGGATAATCAACAGCATGAGATCAGCAGCATGAGATAATCAGCAGCATGAGATCAGCAGCATGGATAATTAGCAGCATGAGATAATCAGCATGAGATCAGCAGCATGGATAATCAGAAGCATGAGATAATCAGCAGCATGAGATCAGCAGTATGGATAATTAGCAGCATGAGATAATCAGCATGAGATCAGCAGCATGGATAATCATCATGAGATCAGCAGCATGGATAATCAGAAGCATGAGATAATCAGCAGCATGAGATCAGCAGTATGGATAATTAGCAGCATGAGATAATCAGCATGAGATCAGCAGCATGGATAATCAGCAGCATGAGATAATCAGCAGCATGAGATCAGCAGTATGGATAATTAGCAGCATGAGATAATCAGCATGAGATCAGCAGCATGGATAATCAGAAGCATGAGATCAGCAGCATGTATAATCAACAGCATGAGATCAGCAGCATGAGATAATCAGCAGCATGAGATCAGCAGCATGGATAATTAGCAGCATGAGATAATCAGCATGAGATCAGTAGCATGGATAATCAGAAGCACGAGATCAACAGCATGAGATCAGCAGCATGAGATAATCAGCAGCATGAGATCAGCAGCATGGATAATTAGCAGCATGAGATAATCAGCATGAGATCAGTAGCATGGATAATCAGAAGCACGAGATCAGCAGCATGGATAATCAGCAGCATGGATAATCAACAGCATGAGATCAGCAGCATGAGATAATCAGCAGCATGGATAATCAACAGCATGAGATCAGCAGCATGAGATAATCAGCAGCATGAGATCAGCAGCATGGATAATTAGCAGCATGAGATAATCATCATCATGGATAATCAGTAGTATGAGATAATCAGCAGTATGAGATAAGCAGTATGGATAATGAGCAGCATGAGATCAGCAGCATGGATAATCAGAAGCATGAGATCAGCAGCATGGATAATCAGAAGCATGAGATCAGCAGCATGAATAATCAGAAGCATGAGATCAGCAGCATGGATAATCAGCAGCATAGATAAGTCATATATCACCAATTAAAGTGGTATAACAGTGATTTAAAAAAAGAAAACAACAGATATTTCTGCTGATCAGTGTTAAAGATGAACACACACATTTCAGCCTCTTCTTCCTTTGTTTCACACATCCTTTCATAAATGTGCTGCTCGTGGCTTTCCAGAATCATTCCCATCAGATCAGCTTCAAAATGTTTCCCTGGTCGCTTCAAACCAGCGCCTTCATCTCTTGTGGCCTTTCTTTAGTAAAACAATGTGTGTGTTTGTTCTGGTGCATGGACCACTTCATCTTAGCACGCAGTTTCTACACAACATTTACCTTTAAAGTACACAAATAGATGTATTGTTCCATGGCAGCTCTGTGTTTCACACAGAGTAAGATGAGGAACACAACTAATGCGTCTTGTTTTGGTGTCAGGACTGTTTCCACTATGTCCATGTGATGTTTAGCAAACAGCAGAGAGCAGGTTGTGGATCAGTGTTTACAATGATGGTGGGCTGGAAAGGAAGGGTCTGCAACCTGCGGCTCTAGGGCCACATGCGGCTCTTTGTTGCTTTGGCCAAAAATACTATGACAATGACAATCATTTACATTTAAAACAAAGGCCAGTTTTAGTCATTATTTTTGCAAAAATGTGAATGCAAGGAATAAAATTGGTTGAGTACATATTGTTAGCCCGTTAGCCACTTTAGGGTAAATGGAATGGACTATACAGTACAGTACTTATATACAGTAGCTCCTTTCTATCTTATCAAGATACTCAAAGCACTTTACACTACAATATGTGCCCTCATTCATACAGCACTCTACTAGACCTATACACAGACTAATCAGTGTTTTATCACATTCATACACTGATGTGACACACAGCAGAGGCAATGAGGGGTTCAGTGTCTTGCCCAGGGACACTTCAACATGTGACTGCTGGTGGAATCGAACCCCCAGCTCTTGCACTGGAAGATGACTGCTCTGACCACTGAGCCACAGCGGCCCCATTTATTATTTTTATTTTAACTTCCAGCTGCACAGAGGGATCCTCCTCTGAAATCCATCAGAAAACTCAAATAAAGTGAAGTCTTTAATGAACGTTGCTGAAACTGCCCCAATGTGCAGTTCTGCAAACTTTAAAGATTATGAGTCATTGAAAAAAAGGGATCTGCAAAAGATTAGGCAAGACATTTTGATCAGGATTCAAAATAAATGCTTACTATTTAAATAAAGAAAAAAAGTTAAGCTTTTATTTAAAAAAATGATTCAACATTAAATACCCAACAAACTGCTCTAAGCTTTCTGTTTAATTATGTGCTGTGCTTTTTCAAGGTCATTTATTACATTTTCATGAACATGTTTCTCAAATGCCTTTCAAGTTAACAATCCCTTGTTTACATACGTGAGGATTTTATTGGCCTAAAATGTAAAATACAAACAAATGTGTGATTGCTAAACTATTTGTACACTTTTAATTTTATAACGTAGAAAAACATTTTTGTTTTTCTCAGATGCCGTATTGAAGTACAACTAAATGAGTTGCTTCAATTAACAGCTTCTAGTGAAAAGGTCATGAGGCCCTGCAGTGGGTGGAGTGGGCCCATGGGCCACCAGTTGGTCACAGTTCCTGCACGTTTTATTTGACGGAAGAGGCAGAAGTTGTTTTCCTGACTGTCGAAGCTGCAGAGCCCGACTTGGAGCAGCACCTGGACTCGGACACGACGGGCCTGTCTGCACACTGGAGGAAATGGTTTTGTTGCTTTAAGCTCCGCTGCGTCCTCCGAGATATTTCAGTCAACTTAATCCACTCAGCAGATGATGTGATTGTGGCGCTAATCGCCACAGCCCCATGATGAATCACATTGTTTTTACCATTCATCAACACGATAATAACCTTTTATTTACACATGCTACAGCATAAACTTTAAACTATTTGTTTCCTCCCCAACAACTTAACACGTAGGAAAAACTAAAGAAAAGTCGTTAAACACTTGAAACGTTAAAGACGTCTGCTTGAGCGTGATATTGTTAAGTGGCGTCTTGTCCGGTGGAAAAACTGACAAATGATGTTGCAAAGCAGCGCTGCTGAAAGTGACGCAGAGTCCACCTCCAACAGCCTCTGAGAAGAACAAACTGCATGAAGCGTCAGATGAA
>JBBPBX010002444.1:11006-21220 GCA_038048925.1 Garcialebias charrua
GATCTGCAAAAGATTAGGCAAGACATTTTGATCAGGATTCAAAATAAATGCTTACTATTTAAATAAAGAAAAAAAGTTAAGCTTTTATTTAAAAAAATGATTCAACATTAAATACCCAACAAACTGCTCTAAGCTTTCTGTTTAATTATGTGCTGTGCTTTTTCAAGGTCATTTATTACATTTTCATGAACATGTTTCTCAAATGCCTTTCAAGTTAACAATCCCTTGTTTACATACGTGAGGATTTTATTGGCCTAAAATGTAAAATACAAACAAATGTGTGATTGCTAAACTATTTGTACACTTTTAATTTTATAACGTAGAAAAACATTTTTGTTTTTCTCAGATGCCGTATTGAAGTACAACTAAATGAGTTGCTTCAATTAACAGCTTCTAGTGAAAAGGTCATGAGGCCCTGCAGTGGGTGGAGTGGGCCCATGGGCCACCAGTTGGTCACAGTTCCTGCACGTTTTATTTGACGGAAGAGGCAGAAGTTGTTTTCCTGACTGTCGAAGCTGCAGAGCCCGACTTGGAGCAGCACCTGGACTCGGACACGACGGGCCTGTCTGCACACTGGAGGAAATGGTTTTGTTGCTTTAAGCTCCGCTGCGTCCTCCGAGATATTTCAGTCAACTTAATCCACTCAGCAGATGATGTGATTGTGGCGCTAATCGCCACAGCCCCATGATGAATCACATTGTTTTTACCATTCATCAACACGATAATAACCTTTTATTTACACATGCTACAGCATAAACTTTAAACTATTTGTTTCCTCCCCAACAACTTAACACGTAGGAAAAACTAAAGAAAAGTCGTTAAACACTTGAAACGTTAAAGACGTCTGCTTGAGCGTGATATTGTTAAGTGGCGTCTTGTCCGGTGGAAAAACTGACAAATGATGTTGCAAAGCAGCGCTGCTGAAAGTGACGCAGAGTCCACCTCCAACAGCCTCTGAGAAGAACAAACTGCATGAAGCGTCAGATGAAGCGTCAGATGAAGCGTCATATGAAGCGTCAGATGAAGCGTCAGATGAAGCTTCAGATGAAGCATCAGATGAAGCATCAGATGAAGCGTCAGATGAAGCTTCAGATGAAGCGTCAGATGAAGCTTCAGATGAAGCGTCAGATGAAGCGTCAGATGAATCGTCAGATGAAGCGTCAGATGAAGCGTCAGATGAAGCATCAGATGAAGCGTCAGATGAAGCGTCAGATGAAGCGTCAGATGAAGCATCAGATGAAGCATCAGATGAAGCGTCAGATGAAGCTTCAGATGAAGCGTCAGATGAAGCATCAGATGAAGCGTCAGATGAAGCATCAGATGAAGCATCAGATGAAGCGTCAGATGAAGCGTCAGATGAAGCGTCAGATGAAACGTCAGATGAAGCGTCAGATGAAGCTTCAGATGAAACGTCAGATGAAGCGTCAGATGAAGCGTCAGATGAAGCGTCAGATGAAGCGTCAGATGAAGCATCAGATGAAGCATCAGATGAAGCTTCAGATGAAGCATCAGATGAAGCATCAGATGAAGCGTCAGATGAAGCTTCAGATGAAGCGTCAGATGAAGCTTCAGATGAAGCGTCAGATGAAACGTCAGTTGAAGCGTCAGATGAAGCGTCAGATGAATCGTCAGATGAAGCGTCAGATGAAGCGTCAGATGAAGCATCAGATGAAGCGTCAGATGAAGCGTCAGATGAAGCGTCAGATGAAGCATCAGATGAAGCGTCAGATGAAGCGTCAGATGAAGCGTCAGATGAAGCGTCAGATGAAGCATCAGATGAAGCGTCAGATGAAGCGTCAGATGAAGCGTCAGATGAAGCGTCAGATGAAGCGTCAGATGAAGCGTCAGATGAAGCGTCAGATGAAGCATCAGATGAAGCATCAGATGAAGCGTCAGATGAAGCTTCAGATGAAGCGTCAGATGAAGCGTCAGATGAAGCTTCAGATGAAGCATCAGATGAAGCGTCCGATGAAGCATCAGATGAAGCTTCAGATGAAGCATCAGATGAAGCATCAGATGAAGCATCAGATGAAGCATCAGATGAAGCGTCAGATGAAGCATCAGATGAAGCGTCCGATGAAGCATCAGATGAAGCGTCCGATGAAGCATCAGATGAAGCGTCAGATGAAGCATCAGATGATTGCAGAACCAGGATCCATGAACCCGCAGCAGGTCTGCTGCCTCTGTTTGCACATTCCCCCCTTTTTATTGTTTGTCTTTCTGTTTGTTCATGCGTCGTGCAGGGGTCGTTCGGGGTCACCCAGCTGTCCACTCTGGTCTTTCTGAAGCGTCATCACAAACATGAGTCCCTCTGCCCAGCAGCGCCCTGACACCAACAACAGCAACAGAGAGGTGTTATGTAACGCCCTGATGCTGCAGATGTTGACTGTGCAGAGAAACAGTGGTGCTCTGCTCGCCTCCATCAGCCTGCTTCACCTCCTCGCCTCCATCAGCCTGCTTCACCTCCTCGCCTCCATCAGCCTGCTTCACCTCCTCGCCCACGAGCTGCTCTCACACCCGACGTCTTCTCCTCCAGGAGCAGCAGCTCGGAGGAGCACGACATCATCACTGCCTCCGCTCGCTGGGGGTCACTCCTTCACACTCTTCAGTTTGGTTCTTCTGGAGGACCAGGAAAGTGGTGATGGAGGAACGACCCTCACCTGATGGAGATCCTGCTCGTTTGTGTAATGGCTTGATGTAACTTTTTGTGTTCTGTGAAGGATCACCTTTCAGGGCCTGCAGCTTCTTCCCCTCATGTTGACCACGTGATCAATATCAATCTGCACTAAAAATAGATCTCAAAGACTGATAGCATGCTGTTGTTTTTAATTCATTTGTACTAATTGTGTGTTTTTTTTAATCGGGGATGGGGTGTTGGGTGTTGAATGCATCATGAGCTCCCTCCCCTGCAGGTGCATGGTCACCAGTTAAAGACTTGGATTACAGATCAGGTCGCAGGAAGTGGCGCACTCTAGAACTTCAGCCCCCACAGCTGGCGGGGATGCCTCAGCTCAGCTGTGCTCAAAAACAAACAAACACTATGAAGGAATAGACCCCCCACCCCCATGATTCTGTCAGGTGACTGCAGAATTAGCCGTCAGTCACGTGACCCGATTATGTGATCGCCTGCATTGATCACCTCTGACGTGCGTGGATTACAGCAGAGGATGATGGCGCATACGTGCAGCACTGCATGCGTCTGTATGAAGATAAACACTGCGGCCATGCGCATGGCTGTCACCATGTAAACATCATGTAAACATGTCATCATGTAAACATCATGTAAACATCACAAGGAAAACACCAGTCTGGACATGAAACTCACCATAAAGCATGGTCTGCACGCAAAACCATAAACTTAAACATTGTATTTATTCATCAAAAGTTTGACTAGCGAGTCTTCAACAGACTGACAGCTGCAGAGAAATAAAAACAATGCGTAATGAAGCGCATTAGGATGAATATATAAATATAAGATGAACACATTTACCTTTTGAGAGGAATAAAACAAAGATATCCACGTAGCCAAGAAAAGTGTCGCGCCTCCTCGTTTTGTCGGAGCCAGTTCCTAAAGCCTCTTTCAGTTTGTCTCTGATCCCCAGGCCTTGTCCTGCACAGACGCAATGTTTTGACGCGCAGCGGAGTTTACAGAGGGAGAGACAGAGAGGAACGAAGCGACCAGCCGGAGCAAGAGAATACACTTCCGGATACTTTCGTGTTCGCAGGGAAGCCCGCTATTTCTGACCAGCTAGCCGTTTGTTCGTTGTTGTTGTTGGTTGTTAGTTTTGTTTCTTTTAAGTATAATGAGGATTTTTATAGAAAGCTTTTTTGAAAGTACTATGTCACGCACGTTTAGAGCTTTGCTTTAAATGAATATAGTGACGACAGTGTTTTGAGCTACTGTACTTCTTTTTGCGTTTTTTTAGAGAAAATTTCGTTTTAGTGAGACAAAAACGAAAAATTCCAGCTCAGAATTGTTTGTATAAAAGCTTTTTTTAATCAACAGTTTTCAAATAAAACTCAAAACATTACTTTACATAACACCAGGAAATGGCAACAAACGCGCTGTACGCTACGTAAACTCTCTTGAACTTTTACTCTTTGTGAAGAATCAACATTATTTTAAGTTTAAATGACAGGTGTTCCAGCCAATCACAGAACAGACAGAGCATAGCAACAATGCGCCAATTGGTCGAGAGAAAAGAGGAGTAACCAATGAGACGTAAGTTCCTCGAAACACGGAACCGATTCTTTTGATGAGTTCTCACAGAGATGGCGATGTTTATGAAGGAAATTAGGGTTATACGAGAAAATAAAAAGCGTTGATAGTTTACAGTAAAAAAAAAAGTATCGGGGGCTGAATTTTATTGTGTCCAGCCTTCTTTACTCTTCTGCTTCTAGTAAAACTTTTTTAATCGAGTCTGCAGCGCCATCTGCAGCGCCATTGGTGCTGTTCACGCTGTTGTCCCTTCCCTTTATTGACTTGAAACAGGCTTCAACCATGCCCTGGAGTTATCCAGGAGGCCTTTCTGGCAGCTCACTCTGCTGTTTGCTACAAATTGTTTGTTTCTTTCCGTTGATTCTGGATCCAGCCTGTGTTCACCATGGCCACATTTCATATTCTCAAGGAGGCTGGATCCCCCCACATTCCTCCACAAATTTCTCCACAACGGAACTGTTTGACCACCTAATTTGTGACGCTTTATGGTCTGAGACTTTTCTGCATCATCCATATTACTGTCATTATTTTCAGTTCTCAGACTACCTGGAATCACTGAATCTTATCAACACATCAGGGACTGTCCATCACTGCAGCTTTCATTGTTTTTGGGTTCTGAATGATCGTGTCTTCATTAATGTTTCACATGGTTCAATTATGGGGGCAAAATGTCACACCGTTAACTCCTGTAATTACACATCAGTGACAAAGAAGTCAGGTAAATGTCTGATATTATTGTTGTTAATGATCTCAGGGATTCAGCCCAACCCAGGGCCAATTACTAACTATTGTACACCTAATGAGTTTAAAAATATTTCAGGTCTCCGTTTTCTGCATGTAAACGCTCGTAGCCTTCTAAAAAAACTTGATGAACTGAAAATCCTAATCACTTCTTCTGGGGCAGATGTGATCGTTATCTCTGAAACTTGGCTCAAAAAATCTGTTTCGAAAAATGACTTGGCAATCAATGAATTTAAGATCTATCGTTGTGATCGTAATAAAAAGGGAGGTGGAGTCGCTATTTACATCAGAGACTCTTTGGCTGCCACGATTGTGTCTAAAAAAACAATCGCAAACCAGTTTGAGGCTTTAGCTGTGAACATCAGTTTGAAAGGAGGTCAGCCCTTAACTGTTGTAGGTTGTTATCGTCCCCCCTCCGCAACACCTGAAGCTCTATCCTCCCTGACTGAATTCATAGGAAATTTAAAACACAATGAGATTGTTATGGCAGGAGATTTCAACATTGACTGGAATAAGTCGACCCCCCTCTGTGATAAATTCAGGGAATGTTGCCTATCTCTCAATCTAACACAACTTATCGATTCTCCCACCAGACCAAACTTAAAATGTCCCGAAAAATCTTCCACCTTAGATCTGTTTTTCACAAATGCACCTCACAAATTTCCTGGTATAGGTGTATTTGCTAACGTTTTGAGTGATCATTCCGTAATAGCAGCTCTTAGATCTACTAAACTTCCACCTGCTAAGCCCAGAATAATCCAAAAAAGGGATTTGAAACGTTTCTGTGAACAGTCATTCCTTTGGGATCTATCCCACTTTGATTGGCAACGTATCCTACAAATCAATGACGTGAACACCGCTTGGAACTATTTTCATGATAGTTTCATTGACTTTGTAAACAAACACGCTCCTTTTCGGCAGTTCAGGATAAAGGGCCGTGACAGCCCCTGGTTTACTCCTGAACTAGCTGATCTCCTGCACTGGAGAGATCATCTTTGGGCAGCAGCAAGAAAATCACACTCAGACACTGATTGGTTGAAATTTCGGCAGCTAAGGAATAAATGCACAACTGCCATCAAAGCTGCAAAACGTAACTACTTCTTATCTCAGACCTCCAAAAATCTAAACGATCCTAAAAAATTCTGGAAAACCATTAAATCTCTCTCAGGCACCCCCCAATCATCTGACCTCCCATCACAATTTCTTGTTGACTCTGTTCCTGTGTCAAATAAGCACGAGATCCTGAACTGTTTCAATAAACATTTTGTTGCTTCTAGTTCTTTATTTGATACAGTTACAAACGGAAAATCGGCCACTTTATCTAATAATCAAACTTCAACAAATCAAATCCCTCCTACAAGCCAACCATCTGTTAATCACACCTTCTCTTTTTCTCCATTCTCAGTCAGTGAGGTAAATAAACTGTTAAATGATCTTGATCCTAAAAAATCTGCAGGTCCAGATGAACTTCCACCTTATTTCTTAAGGCTGGCTGCTCATATCATCACAGTCCCTGTGACCCACATCTTTAATCTGTCCATAAGCCAAAACACCATTCCGGATGCTTGGAAAACAGCCTTTGTTCTTCCTTTGCTGAAGGGAGGTGACCCCACCTCATTGAACAATTATCGACCGATCTCTAAACTCTGCATCTTAGCCAAGGTTCAAGAAAAACTGATAAACTCTCAGATCAAAAACTATCTGGACTCATTTAACATCTTACCTCTCCATCAATCTGGTTTCAGGAAAAAACACAGCACAACAACTGCTTCTCTGAAGGTTCTGAATGATGTTGTTGAAGCATTGGATGCTAAGGACTATTGTGCTGCACTTTTCTTAGACCTGTCTAAAGCTTTTGACACTGTGGATCATAACATCCTGTGTCATAAGCTCTCAGAAATCGGTTTCTCTGATCACACCATCGGTTGGTTTTCTAACTATCTTTCCAATCGGAGGCAATGTGTTCAACATAACGGTGCTTCTTCCAGCTATTTAACAGTTAAAAATGGTGTACCACAAGGCTCAGTTTTAGGACCAACTCTCTTTACAATCTACATAGCTAATGTAGGTCACTGCATCCCTGATGCATCCTTACATTTCTATGCTGATGATACAGTTGTTTATTGCCGAGCTAAAACAGTAGCTAAGGCTTTCCAGTTACTGCAATCCGCTTTTGACATCATCCAGTCAGATCTGTTCCGTCTCAAACTTGTCCTAAATGCTGATAAAACAAAAGGGATGTTTTTTTCAAATAGGAATTCCCAGCCAGCATGCACAGGTGGGCCCCATATGGTATACATATGTGCAAAAAACATGGGCCCCAAAAGGTTTTGTCCACGGTTTCCATGGTGGCCCCATATGGGTTGGCCCAGATAGATTTTAATGGGCCCTGACTGGGTTTTCAGTGGGACCCATATGTTTAACTTAAATGAGACCCATGTAAAACCCATGTGTGTACCTTGAAGAATATCTACCTGGGACTAAACTGGGTCCCAACTGGGCTAAAAATATGGGTAATAAGTGGGTTTGTCCACGGTTTCCATGGTGGCCCCACATGGGTTGGCCCAGATAGATTTTAATGGGCCCTGACTGGGCTTTCAGTGGGACCCAGATGTTTAACTTAAATGAGACCCATGTAAAACCCATGTGTGTGCCTTGAAGAATATCTACCTGAGACTAAACTGGGTCCCAACTGGGCTAAAAATATGGGTTATAAGTGGGTTTGTCCACAGTTTCCATGGTGGCCCCACGTGGGTTTGCCCGGATAGACTATAATGGGCACTGTCTGGGCTTTCAGTGGTTCCCAGATGGTTAATTTACATGAGGCTCATTACAGACCCATGTGTGTTCTTACCAGCATAATTTATGTGTCGGATTTTCCGATCCAACCTGCCGAGAGCACGTATATTGCACCATACTCTGTGACTTCTGTCTTAACATTGTGTGAGTTACACTCAAAGAACACTCTGAGCCTCACAACAGATAATACCCAGTCTTTAACAAGAGGCAGTTCTATAACACAGATGTCCTTCTGACTCATGGTGCAGCCCGGAACACTAAAATACTGCTAAACATTATTGGAAATCAACATAGTCCACTCCCCGTTTTTGATTGTGGCACTATGAGTTGTAATTCTTGTTGGCTTTGATCAACGGATACAGATTTAAACTATAATTGAACACTAATATACCGCTAAGCATGATGGGAAATCAACACGGTTCACTTCCTGTTTTTTAGTTTAGTTTTTGATTGTGGCACTATGAGTTGTAATTCTTGTTGGTTTTGATCAACAGATACAGATTTAAAATATACATTGAATTTATAAAAATATACATTGAATTTATAAATGTAAATTCAATGTACAGTTTAAATCTGTATCTGTTGATCCCACATTTATACCACTTGGGATAAATACAGTTAGCCCACATGGGCTTCCCATGCTGGGCACATTATACTAAAATCACATGGGTCCTATATACTGATGCACATGTCTGTCCCATTCCCAGTTAGCCCACATAAAAAATGAGCTGGGGCCTATATTATATATGCCCAGGTTGAAGCCATGTAAGATCATCCCACATTTAGCCCACTTGGGGTAAATACAGTTAGCCCACATGGGCTTCCCATGCCGGGCCCATTATACCAAAACCACATGGGTCCCATATAATGATGTCCATTTCTGTCCCATTCCAAGTTAGCCCACATAAAAATGAACTGGGGCCTGTATATCCATGCCAAGGCTGAACCCATGTAAGGTTATACGACACTTATCCCACTTGGGGTCAATATAGTTAGCACACATGGGCTTCCCATACTGTGACCATTATACTAAAACCACATGGGTCCCATATAATGATGACCATTTCTGTCCCATTCCCAGTTAGCCCACATAAAAATGTACTGGGCCTTATATATCCATGCCCAGGTTGAACCCATGTAAGGTGATCCCACATTTATACCACTTGGGATGAATACAGTTAGCCCACATGGGCTTCCCATGCTGAGCACATTATACTAAAATCACATGGGTCCCATATACTGATGCATATATCTGTCCCATTCCCAGTTAGCCCAAATAAAATTAAACTGGGGCCTATATATCTATGCCCAGGTTCAACCCATGTAAGGTCGGCCCACTCTTATACCACTTGGGATAAATACAGTTAGCCCACATGGGCTTCCCATGCTGGGCCCATTATACCGAAACCACATGGGTCCCATATAATATTGCCCATTTCTGTCCCATTCCCAGTTAGCCCACATAAAAATGTAGTGGGCCCTATATATCCATGCCCAGGTTGAACCCATGTAAGGTGATCTCACATTTATACCACTTGGGATAAATACAGTTAGCCCACATGGGCTTCCAATGCTGGGCCCATTATACCAAAACCACATGGGTCCCATATAATGATGCCCATTTCTGTCCCATTCCCAGTTAGCCCACATAAAAATGTATTGGGCCCTATATAACCATGCCCAGGTTGAACCCATGTAAGGTGATCCCACATTTATACCACTTGGGATAAATACAGTTAGCCCACATGGGCTTCCCATGCTGGGCCCATTATACCAAAACCACATGGGTCCTTTATAATATTGCCCATTTCTGTCCCAATCCCAGTTAGCCCACATAAAAATGTAGTGGGCCCTATATATCCATGCCCAGGTTGAACCCATGTAAGGTGAGCCCACATTGATACCACTTGGGATAAATACAGTTAGCCCACATGGGCTTCCCATGCTGGGCCCATTATACTAAAACCACATGGGTCCCATATAATAATGCCCATTTATGTCCCATTCCCAGTTAGCCCACATAAAAATGTAATGGGCCCTATATATCCATGCCCAGGTTGAACCCATGTAAGGTGAGCCCACATTGATACCACTTGGGATAAATACAGTCTGCCCACATGGGCTTCCCATGCTGGGCCCATTATACTAAAACCACATGGGTCCCATATAATAATGCCCATTTATGTCCCATTCCCAGTTAGCCCACATAAAAATGTAATGGGCCCTATATATCCATGCCCAGGTTGAACCCATGTAAGGTGAGCCCACATTGATACCACTTGGGATAAATACAGTCTGCCCACATGGGCTTCCCATGCTGGGCCCATTATACTAAAACCACATGGGTCCCATATAAAATTGCCCATTTCTGTCCCATTGCCAGTTAGCCCACATTAATCCTGTATAGGACCCATATATTTAGCCCAACAGGGCTCACAAAATGGGTTCCTTTATG
>JBBPBX010002444.1:22448-48702 GCA_038048925.1 Garcialebias charrua
CGGATGTTGGATGTGGTCTATCATGGTGCACTAAGATTCATAACTGGTTGTGATTATCGTACCCACCACTGCACCCTGTATTCACTGGTTAATTGGACATCATTAACCTCACGCAGACTCTTCCACTGGTACATTTTCATCTTTAAATCACTTCTTGGTCTGCTGCCCTCATACATCTCCTCCTACATGTCTTTGCGTGAGTGCAGCTACAGCGTGCGCTCTCAGGACATGATTACCTGCAGTGTTCCGTCAGTGAGGACTGAACTTGGAAAAAGGGCCTTCTCCTACTCTGCTCCTGCTTCATGGAATATCTTACAAAAAGATCTGAAGCTCTCGACCTTGACTTCTCTAAATGGTTTTCAGAATCTGTTGGAATCCTGGCAAAAACCAATGCAGATTTGTTCCTGTCTTTGATTTTATACGTCTACCTTATAATGTTTTGCTAGTTTTTTGATACTTTGTTAAAAAAAAAAAAAAATAAAAAAAAATATATATATATATTTTGTTTTTTTCTCTCTTTTTGTTTTCTATTGTTTATTGTTTGTTTGTTTATTGTTTAATGAAATTCTATCACTGCTGTTCATTGTTCTTTAGTTTTAGCAGGTCGCTTTCGTAAATGAGCCCATGAGGTTCAAAAGATTTACCTGACTAAATAAAGGTTGAATGAATGAATGAATCTGGTGTCAGTTCACCATATGGGCCTGACTGCCCAGAAACACTTTGTTCAGAAATAATTCACACACAGGAACTGTGTGCTCGTCCTGGCGTGACGAGCCACGACAGGAATAAATCTACAACTCGTGAATAGTAAAGAAAATTTTTATTTTATGCAATCAAATGTTTACTGTAGGTGGGAACAGCATATTCAAACACATCAACATACGTAATGTCATAATAAAAAATATATATTTTCCAATATGATTCATAAATCAAGTCTTTCAATTTATTTTAATGACTAAAACTGAAAATATTCAGAAACCATCTCAGTGAGAACAGAACCCAAAACACCATAAATGAAGATGAACATGAAACAGAATACTGGGAAAGAGTGCAAAATACATTCAAACAGTACTACATTCATCACAGACCCCCAACTAGAGGACACACGTTTGGATTTAAACTTCACACCAGTCTGTGTCTTCACTGGCCTCGCAGCAGAGATTTACTGCTTTTTTTCATGTCCACTTCAAATGCCAGCAATAAAGCATTCAATCAGCATCACAACACAAATTAACAGACAATTAATTTATTTTCAATATTTAAATGATTCAACTATGATTACTACCACACTCTGATATGAAAATAGAAAGATTATTAATTTGTGCAAAATGTACCCTTCAATATTTTTGATTCTGGGAGGAAACCTTTGTATTTTCATGTAATAAAATAATAAATAGACATCAGTGGTCATGATAGCAGAGCCTCACTCTTCACGTTCACTGTCAGACTGCTCATGTGAGGGTTAAACTCAGAGAAACCAACTTCCATCTGCTCGGTTTGCTTCATTTTGACAGCACCCAGCACATAAACGTCTCACAGCTTACGACCAGTTTATTACAGCTGCAGCCACGTGACGACCTGATCATACACAAATACAATTTAATAAAAACTGAAAGTGGGAAATAACACTAAAGACATATCAGCTGGTGTTTCTACAAACTAATTTCTTGAAAACTGACCAACAAAAACCCAGCTGCAAACCATAGAACTTCTTCACAGAGGTAAACCTTTATCAAAAATATGTGAAACAAGAAGTTCTTTATCTAATATGATAACGTAGACCATTAAGACTCAAACACAATATTTAGTGGTCACTTTGTCCCGTTTTCTGGACTCACCTATGAAGACTGCGGCGTAAAATACCGTAGGCTTCTAACACTGGTGTAAAAGTGTACAGTCCTGGAACAAAAAGAGCAATTTAAAAGGCTTGGTAATAACTTTGGACATCCAGTGTCAAGTCAACCTGGTTGGTCAACCTCTAATATATTTGGATAAGTTTCTTGTTAAAATACTGCATTTGCAAAACATGCAAAATTCCAGCCATCTTATAAGAATAATATGTTTTCATTCTCACGTCAAGAACAAGTATATGGGTTTTCTGAGGCCATGTTGAAAAGCATGCCTCAACCTGACCAGGAGGTCACAGGTTGTGTGCATCTGTCAGATATGACCCTCCTGACAGGAAGAACGTCATATATCTGCATATAAATAAATTACTTTATCTTCATTATATCAAACAACGGTCTTATTGCACGTTTGTTTCATAGCAGTTAAATAAATATGTATATTTATTTTCAGAGTAATAAATAGATGAATAAACATTTTAAAACCTTTTCCTGATGAGTTTGAGGTGGGGAGGTTTAAAAAAAAACTAGCTAATTCAATGCAGACGTGCCCCTTTAGGGCTTTTGAATGAATGGAACATATTTTTATCACCAGGACTGCATCAAGACGCCTGTGCTGGTGTGGCGCTGCAGAAACGCACAAAGTGAAAGGGCGTGAACGTGGAGTCTGGCAGGTCAGCAAGCTCGAAGGATCATCACACGAAGAAAAGGGCTGCGGCAGGATTGGACGTGTCACTGGGATTTAGAGATGCCATTCCTCTCCATGAACTCTTTCAGCCTGGTGGGAAAATCTGTCATGACCCCAGTGGCTCCCAGATCAAACGCCCTTCTGTAGTCCTCATCATCATTCAGCACCCAAATGTAGACCTGAAACCAGATGCAGGACAAATGTAGACCTGAAACCAGACGCAGGAGCCGTACAGTCAACACACAGAGCTCAACAAACCCTCTAGAATAGAATGAGACATGTAAGGACACGAGGACGTTTCCTTTTAAATACAACACAACACTTCAGGTACAGTGAGCAGCTTCCAGCTCACAGACGGGCACAGCAGAATTATTTTTCAATTGAATTGAAGGAAAGGGTTTTTCAGGGACTCGAGGACTTAGAATGATGTAATATGTGCCTACATATATAACAGGTAATATATAACAGGTAATATATAACAGGTAATGTATAACAGGTAATGTATAACAGCAGTGGTAGGTCTCATCAGCAACAACGATGAGACAGACTACAGGAACGAGGTGAGCCGCCTGGCCTTGTGGTGCGGACACAACAATCTCACTCTCAACGTGGAGAAGACAAAGGAGATTGTTGTGGACTTCAGGAAGAGGGATGCCCAACATGCCCCTCTGACCATCAACAGCACCGCAGTGGAGAGAGTGGACAGCACCAAGTTCCTGGGAGTGCACGTCTCAAAGGACCTGTCCTGGAGCAGGAACACTGCATCACTGGCCAAGAAGGCTCACCAGCGCCTCTACTTTCTCCGCAAGCTGAAAAGGGCTGGAGCTTCAACCCCCATCATGTGCACCTTCTACAGAGGTGCCATAGAAAGTGTCCTGACCAGCTGCATCACGGTGTGGTTTGGTGCATGTACTGCATCCTGCCGCAAGAGCCTCCAGCGCATCGTGAGAGCAGCTGAGAAGATCGTCGGCACCTCCTTGCCCTCACTGCAGGACTTACACAGCAAACGCCTCACTCGGAAAGCCCACTGCATGGCAGGTGATCCCACACACCCACTACACAGCCGCTTTAGACTGCTGCCATCAGGGAGGAGACTGAGGAGTCTCCAGGCTCGAACCAGCAGACTGAGAGACAGCTCTGTTCATCAGGCAGTCAGAATGCTAAACACTCTGCCTGCTCTGCCTCCCCTCCCATTTGAACTGCCTTAACACAAAAAAACTTTCTCACACATTACCACTCAACACAAAGTTTTTAACACTGGACCCTGTGTCATCAAACGGGTTATTCACTAAACTCTCGGTCATGTGCTCATTCAGTTTGCACTACTTCTCATATTTGCACTAATGTTTGTATTACATTACTGCCTATAGTCATACTACTGTTTACATTCACTGTTTACATTTATTAATACTGTTTACATTTATTACTACTGTTTACATTTATTACTACTGTTTACATTTACACTACTTTTATATCTACACTACTGCTGATACATATACAGTATTCTCTGACTAGCCTTATTTAAGGATGCCCAATGTGCCTTACTGCATATGCCACTTTGCCTCTATACCAACATCAACTACCTCATACATATACTGTGTACATTAACTCATATGCTGCTTTGCCACTCTTTGCAAATGTCAATGCTAGAACCTTCAGTTTATTTTATAGATATACTTTTTATACTTTTTTTATACTACTATGCAAAAACTCAGGACAGTATTACACTTTTATTATTTCATTTTATGCTTATGTTCATTAAATGTTTAGTGTTTTAGTGTTGGTGTAAATTTTCATACTTTTATACTACAGGTAGTCCCCGATTTACGAGCGAGATCCGTCACAACGAGGCGCTCGTAAACCGGAAATCTCGTAATTTGGAACGGCCGCCATTTCTCTCGTAAATCCGGAAATCCGCTCGTAAATTGGAACGGTTTTCGCTAGCGCGCCTAAAAACACTCTATTTTCATCTAAAAACTACTTTTGAGTGCATAAAAATGATCGGAAACGTGTGTTTATATGCTTAACTAACTAACTGTAGTGAAAAAACACATGAAAACTCAGTATTTTTTTCGTTTTTTCCAAAAATGTGCAGCTCGTAAGTCTGGAACCTCGCAGATCAGAGCGCTCGTAAATCGGGGACTACCTGTACTATGAAAAAACTCAGGACAGTGTTACACTTTTACTATTTTATGCTTATGTTTATTAAATGTTTCAGTGTTTTAGTGTTTAAATGGTTACTGTTGCACAGAGGGACTGAGAGAAACGCAATTTCAATCCTGTGTATGTCTTGTACATATTGCAGTTCTGACAATAAAGTTGACTTTGACTTTTGACTTTGATATAGAAAACATATGATCGATTAGGTCCAAGTCTCTGGATGTACAAAATCTAACAAAACCCAAAGTCAAACTGATTTATTATTAACCATCTTTTTCAGTGAGTACAGTATTTATCCCCCTCTACCCATCCAGTTACATATTTAAGTGTTTACAGAAGTCACTCGCTACGTCACTGTTTGACTTTTGCAGACTCACTCTTTCACGGTTTTTCAAAGTAAGATTGTACACGAGAAAATTTTTAAATTTTACACAACATACAATTGTTAATTTTAATATTACTCACGTGATTGGGACGATATGAGCTACAGTAAAAAGTTAACAAAAAATACTTCGAACAGGCGCAGCCATTTTATAGTTAGCTCTCAATAAGCCTACAGTGTATTGCCACTCAAAAGGACTACATTTCCCAGAAGGAACAGTACTTCCAGCGGTTGCCTTCTGCTGAAATGGAGGGAAAGTTTTTGATCCGATCCGGGGGGGGGGTTCAGAATGTAACCCCCACAATAAATGAGCGGCTACGGTACTGTCTTATTTTAGCTGTACAGGAGTATTATAGTATTATATGTAGTTACCTGAATGCCCCTCGCAGTTAAGTGCTGAAAAAGAGCTTTCCTCATCAGCAAGCTGCAAGACAAGAATAAAAACCCATCAACAAAAAGAAGCAGCTTGTAGAAAACACATGAAGAGTGGGACGTTTCCACAGCACGGACAGAATACTAACGCCCAAACTTTTGCTTTGTGTGCGTTTTTAATTTCCCCTAGATATTTAGGATTAGCAGAACGTAATTTCTAAACCATTCAGAGTTAAATACATAAATACAGATTTAAAACAAAAAATAAAACTTAAATCTAACTGTGCTGAATAAGGACAGCTGGATTAAAACAAGTGTCCTCAACATTAAGATGCAGCCTCTCAGGAGCTTAACGGACGAATTATAATCTAACTTTCATAAAGTACTCACTGGATGCACTGAGGAGTCAATAAGACTCAAGATGGCCGCCTCAGCTCATCAACCTCAGTCAAAACAAGAACATCTGTCAGTCTGTCACTTTAATGGATACAGAGCTAAAATCTGATGCGATAGTAGCCGACAGTCATCCCAGTCAATTACTGTATTTTCCAGCATATAAGTTGCGTCATGAAGAGGAAATAAACATATATAAGTCACATTTATTATGCGTTTATTTAATGGTCAGAACAGCTTCATTTTGCCATCCATCCATCCATCCATCCATCAATCCATCCATCCAGGACGGAGCCGCTAGCTCTCCAGTGTTCCTCTGCCTGCATCAGCTGAGTGAAGTGAGCGTGCATGGGAGGACTCGCTGTTGCAGTTCTTAGAAATTTAAAGTGCCAGTCAAAAATTGCGTCATGAATATGGAAGCAAAATTTTTTTAGACAAGTCGCTCCAGCGCATAAGTCGCAGGCTTCACAAATCTATGCAAAAAAATAAATTAAATAAAAACCTACGACTTATACGCCAGAAAATACGGTACTCTGAGCTTCCATTTCTTAAAATTATAAAAAGACAAATTACTTTAATGCAGATTTTTTTAGTATAAAGTTGTCAGTAATAAATAAAAAAAAGCAACAAAAAAATAATAATATTCAGAGTAAAACTTTAGAAAAACGCTCTGTGTTTTGGTGAATGTAAAACGTACGTGTCTGCGAGCCAGGCGATAAATCTTTGACTCCTCGATAATCTTTCAGGATGCTTTAATCTACAAAATCAGACAAAAAGTCAAACATTTCAGGTTTAAACAAACACATGAAGCAGTCTAAAGATATATCCAGTAAAACCAGTAAATAAAACTAGTCGAAATAATCCTGACGTTCTGCAGAAAAATGAAGCAAACCTTTTAACAGCAACTTTCAGTGTTATAACTTATTGAGCATTTAGTGAACAAACTAAGTGAAGAAAGTCCAACAGAAAAAAACGCACCGACAGAAATTTCATAAGCGTGCACTAGTTTGTAATAAACATGCATGTAGTTCATAAAAATGAAGAATCAGAGGAATCAACAAGCTAAAATATCTCAGCACGCTCATTAAACACGCTCCAGTCTTCCTCCAGCCTCATCAACATGCAGTTTACTTCAACACTGAAGTGTGAGACTTAACTCATGCACAAAATGCACGGGTGCAGATAAAGAAACAACATGGAGCTTTTCCAGCAGCTAATCTTTTTCTAAGATGTTTGCAGGCAAACGTCTAGTTAACAGACCAAGAAAAATAACTTTTAAGCTGACTTTCACAAACTGTTCACTGCATCAAACATAAAATCATCCGTTTATCTTTTGAACTCAAAGTGTAGCTTAAAAAGAGCTGTACTGTTGGCTGGTAAATAATTAGAAAATCAAAGTGGTGCACGTGACATTTTAAGCTTTTAATGTCTTCTTAACACATGGGTGTCCAAAGTGCGGTCCGAGGGCCATTTGCGGCCCGTGCAGTGATTCTGTGCGGCCCACAATTGCAAAACAACAATCTTCTCAAAATGAGCAATACTGTATTATGTAAAATGCAAACCTGTGGCTGTAATCTTTTTATTTTCACTTCATGGTACAAAGCACCAAAAACTTTTACCGATTTCTACAGAAAGGAGACTTTTGGATAAAGATTCATAAATCTTATCTAAATATTGCAGTTGATAAAATAATCAAGAGGGAAACTGGACATTATATATGAATACAACATGGTATCATCTGCATACGAGTTGATCAACTTTATCAAACCTTCTATGAATCTGTTGTAGAGACTGACAGCTGGATGATTTTTCAGAACTTTGATCAGCCTTTAGGGACGTCCATGGTTGACCCTCTTTTAAATGGATACGCACTCAAATTATGCTTTTGTTGCTGAGAACAGACTAAAATGAACTTTACAAACACAAGAAAACAACAAACATAGACCCAACAAATAAATTAAATCCTTTTCAATAAAACATATAAGCTTAGTGTTTATGAGGCTTTTAAAGTTTGGGATCTACAGCAAACCCCCGACCTACGACTCCATCGACCTGCGAACCACGGGACCTACGAACGTATCATATTTAATAAAAATATGAAATTACTGTATTAAAAAAATAATAATAATAATAATAATAATTTTTTTGTGTTTAAATGTTCTTAATTTCATGTGTACATCACTTTGTTGCAGCTGTGGTTGTTTTAAAGGCTTTATAAATAATAATTATGATAAAAAATGATCATTTCTGATCATTTTTGTCATGATTGCGCAATAATTGTGCAACTTCCGGTCATAACAGGAAGAAGGTCGGTCATAACAGGAAGAAGGTCGCCAGTCACCGGAGGCCAGCCATCTTAGGGTTAGTCACGGCTACAGGCAGCAAGGTTTGGAAGACTTGTTGATCAGGATTGCCTCATATGGATTAATTACTATCTGGAATCGCTCTGTGAGCTCTGTGGACGTCTCAGGCGGAGAAGCAGCTGCAGATTGATGGCCGATTGGGCCGCACCGCCGCTCCAACACCAGCTCATGGCCTGGCTAGCAGAAGCTAACACAGGCCTCGAGCAGCTCCCGTGGTTTGCTCGTCGCGCTGCTCGGCCTGATAACAACAACGCATGGCAACCTAAGATGTCGGCTATGACCATCTCAAAGTAAGAAAATATATTTTTATTTATTCTGTAAATGTGAATAGCAATGTTTAACATTACAGTACACTACTGTACATGCTTAAATGTGTGCGCGCGCTCCGTTAGCATGATAAATAAAGGTTGAATGAATGAATGAATGAATGAAAATTTTTTTTTTATAATTTTCACCCCCTACCTACGAACGGATCGAGCTGCGAACGGTTCTTAGGTCCCAAACTCGTTCGTAGGTCGGGGGTTACCTGTATAACAATTTAAAACTCTTTCTCCACCAAAATTAGTCAATTTGTCCTTTGTCCAAAATATTGTTCACGTTGAGAGTTAAATTCCCATGTTTGTGGCCCATGAGTCCTTGCAGCTGGATGCTTCTGGCCCAAATATGAAAGTGTTTGGACACCCCATGGCCTAAAGAATCCTGTTACGTCGTTCGTGTAGAAAATATTTAGTATTCAGCTGAAGTCCCGTTTGAGGGACAGAAAGAAGAAACAAAGTGTACGACTGTAAAACAGACTCACATCTGTACAGGAACAGAAAGACAGCTGACTCACTCTGCCCAGCCTAATCTGACCACTGCGGTGTTTACATGAGTTCTAAAAGACCTTTGGTAGTATTTGCATCACTTACTTGGTGATAATAGAAGGCATGGGGATCTCCAGAAACTGCTCCTTGAGGGGAACAAAGGGCAGGAGGCCTGTGTAGAAGAGACCCAACAGCTGCAGGACTCTGGGAAGGCTGAACAGAACAGGAATTTGGGAGTTCTGCCAACAAAAATAAACAAAACAATTCAAAGTTTGAAGTCACTCTGAATAAATTTAATAAATGACATGATTATACAGAATGTGTCTCTTCTAAACAGAGGAGAAAAACAATTAGTTCTGTAGTTCAGTGTTTCTTTAGAGGGGTCGACTGTCAGTACTGCATGTGACAAAAGACCAACTTTAAAATTATTTACGGTAGTCCCTCGCTACTTCGATGTTTGTTTTTCAAAGACTCGCTCTATCGCGGTTTTTCAAAGTAAGAGTGGACATGACACACAACTGGCTGACTGATGGATGAGCCGCACGATCGGCATGACATTTTTGTTTGAAATAAATTATTTAGCACCTGCTGCACCTTTGTGCAGCCCACACTGCAGGAGAAACTTCCTGCTGCAGCTGATCTCCATGCACAGCGGAGAAGTGGGCGTGGCCAAGAGCGCATGCAGGTGGCACAGAACACAGGGGGCAGAGAGCTGAAATCATGAGCATTTAGAGTGCCATGTCATCCGGACCAGAGAGGACAAGGATAGCCCAAGTTGTTATCAACGCTCCGTTCAGAAGCCTGCATCACTGATGGTATGGGGTTGCATGAGCGCTTGTGGCATGGGCAGCTTGCATGTCTGGAAAGGCACCATTAATGCAGAGAACTATGTTCAGGTTCTAGAACAACATATGCTCCATCTAGACGTCATCTCTTTCAGGGAAGACCCTGCATTTTTCAACAAGATAATGCCAGACCACATTCTGCAGCAATCACAACATCATGGCTACGTAGGAGAAGGATCCGGTACTGAAATGTCCAGCCTGCAGTCCAGATCTTTCACCTATAGAGAACATTTGGTGCATCATAAAGAGGAAGGTGTGACAAAGAAGGCCCAAGACGATTGAACAGTTAGAGGCCTGTATTAGACATGAATGGGAGAGCATTCCTATTTCTAAACTTGAGAAACTGGTCTCCTCTGTCCCCAGACGTCTGTTGAGTGTTGTAAGAAGAAGGGGGGATGCCACACAGTGGTAAAAATGGACTTGTCCCAACTTTTTGGGGATTTGTTGACGCCATGAAATTTTGAAACAACATATTTTTCCCTTAAAATGATACATTCTCTCAGTTTAAACTTTTGATCTGTGATTTGTGTTCTATTCTGAATAAAATATTAGATGTTGGCACCTCCACATCATTGCATTCAGTTTTTATTCACAATTTGTTCAGTGTTCCAACTTTTTTGGAATCCGGTTATCACGGGGCTTCAGTGTACAAACGCGGCTGTGTTCATTCGTACTTATCTGCTCAAACAGACTCATGTTCGTGCTGCTGTTGTTTGGCATATTGTTTTGTACTACTACCGGTAGTACTTAGCGTGTTCTTAGTTTAAAGGGGACCACAGATGCAAAATTCACTTTTTAATGTTTTTGTACTCAACTTTGGGTATTTACTTCATAAAAAAACAGTCCTAAGGCCAAAAAAATGCACCCAGTGGTTTATTTACTATAAGTATATTTATTTATCTTAGATAGAAACGGCCCGATTGCACTTCCTGCGGTTTGTTACGTCACAAACCGCAGCCACAACCCACAGCCACAACCCATCCCAACCTTTGTCCCGCCCCCGTCACCTAGCAACCCCTGGTAATGCTCCACCCACGCGGTTCCTGAGTTCATCTCAGCCTGCACACTAGGTGGCGGTATGCACCTAACAGTTGTTTGCGATCCGCCATAAATCAAATGGAGAAGAAGAAGAATAGTTCATCTCAGCAGAATGGCTCCTAAAGTTAAATGTTGCGTTGTTGGCTGCATTACACAACATGTGTTGATACACACTCTTCCAGTCTCAGAGAGCAGAGATGCGTGGCTTAATTTTATTTTTAATGGCAATGTCCAGGCGACATTACCGTAGAAGAATTACACTTCTTATACGATGAAGGACTACTTTCGTACAACTGCCAGTTTGGTTGAGTGGTTAGCGCGCTCGAACGCCACTCGGGAGACCTGGGTTCGCATCTTGTCCATGATCTTTTTTTTTCCCCCCCTTTTTTTTTTAAACTCCTGGCGCAGATAATGGAGCACTAAGCAGATTTAAAATTGATAGTTTTCAGATGGGAACAGATGTGTGCATGTTTGTGTGAGTGTGTGTGTGTTTGTGTGTCGGGCCAGCACGGCTCCTCGGAGAAACACAGATAAAAAGATAGCCCCGCTGTGAGTGTGTGTGTGTGTGTGCTTTGCTCCATCCAGCTCGCGCGCACAGGCAGAGGGTGGGAGAGTCAGAGGAGACATTACAGAGGAAGAATAAAAAATGACACGACAACTTGTAGTGTGGTAGTAACGTGAGTTGACTTCCTCGTCTGCCTTTGGAGGGCGGAGTTAATGCAAGCAGAACTTTGAAGGGCGTGCCACGAGATCTCATTATCATAAACCGGTCGTTCAAAACGAAAGTTAAAAATGGCAGAATTAAAAAGGGTATAATTGATTATCTAAGAATTATTTTGTGTATTAAATTGAATAAACAGTGTCTGGTAACCCCAAAGAAATACCATAAAAATTTTAAAAACATATCTGTGGTCTCCTTTAACATTTTTCTTAGTTCATGTCTTCGATCTTATTACTGTTTTTCATTTCTATTGATACTTTTGTTGGATGCAACTGGGACCCTGTGTACACAATTTTGTTCCATCACAAGCACCACATGGGGTGCATATGACAAATAAAGAAACTCTGACTTCAGAGTACGGATCCCACGCGATAAACGAGGGACTACTGTATAATAACTTTGTTGTTGGTAGGTGAAATAACTCAAAAAATATAAGTAAAAACTTGATACGGTTATGAAGAAAATATATTTTAAAATATTTTTTTAAATGCAGGAATATTTAAAGAGGAACTAAACTGAAATTACTTTTTTTAGCTGATAAGCTCCCTATAATGTGTTTAAAATGTTTCATAGCACTATGTCTGTTAATTTTCATGTAATTGTTCGTATTTGTTTAAATCGGCAATAGTGGGTCTAAAAACGTGTTTACGGTAGTCCTATGGGTTGAACTGAGAAATTGCGCCCTAATTTCCTTATTTGTCTACGATTCGCACAGTGACCTGTTTTCGCAAGCTTTCGTCACGAACGTGGTTCAAGCAGAGTCAATCCCCTGCGGAGATGAGACAGTCCTCCCTGCAGTGCATACCTTATATGGAAGTGGTACATTTCACTCCTGAAAAGCTCTGCAACAAAGCATATTATAGTTTTCGGAATGGCACTAGTTATTTGTGTATTTTAACTTATTTATTTAAAAAAGATTTTTCACTTCATCGAAACTGTCTGGTTGTATTTGTTTTAATAGTGTGCGATAGAGGAGCAATGCATGAATGCCTGGTTGGGTCAGTGGTGTAAGATCTGGGTTGGGATCTGGGAGACCCGGGTTCGATTCCTGGTCACGGAGAACTTTGTAGTATTATTTTCATTTTTTTTAAGCCTTTTGTTTTGTATAGGTCGGGTGGAATAGATAAATACATCTACATGTTTATTCTTTGTTGTTTGCTTGGTTTATGTTGTTGGCTAGAGTTTTAGTTTGTTTTAGGTTGTTGCTGGAGGAGGCGTGAAGGCAGCACAACCCCCAACCTCCTCCCCTCCTTGTCTCTCGACACGCCCATTTCGAGGGAGATTTTGAATCAGCTTCGGGGGCGGAGTTACCATTTCACAGTGTGTTGAGGCCCACTTTAAGTGCTGTACAAATGTAAAAAAAATGAACATGATAAGTTTATATGAGGATGAAGTTAATATACAGTAATTACCTCTCTGTAGCACTTTCTGACAATCTGACTTCTGGAGTTGCCCCACACGGTCAGATGCTCTCTGTCATATTTGACAACCAGCTCAGAAACCTGCAAAGAATTGAAATGTCTGAACATAAAACTCTCCAGTTTCATAGCTGAACGTTGGTCAACTTTATAAATGATCATTTAGACCAGTGCAGTTGAAGCTAATCGTTTAACTTTGAGTCCAGTAAAATGAATTAAAGCACAAAAACAGTGATTTACTGGACGTGTTTCTCTACATTTTCAACCAAATACTTATACACCCATCATCTTCACCCGCTTCTTCCATTTTGGGTCGCAGGGGTCACTGGTGTCCATATCCATCCATCACTGTGTGAGAGGTGGGGGACACTCTGGACATGTCTCCAGTCCATCACAGGGACACAGAGACAAACAAACGTTCACTCTCTCACTCACACCTGGGAGGAAACTGGAGTACCTGGAGAAAACCCTCACATGCACGGAGAGAACATGCAAACTACACCCAGAAAGGCCCCTGAACGGGGATTTGAACCAGCAACCTTCTCACTGAGAGGCAGCAGCTCTACCAGTTGCTGCCCAGTCGTTCTCAGAACACAAACTTCATAATTGTTTATTCACAACAAAAATGATGCAGTGTACAAAAACACGACACACACCTTCTTGATGAGTGTGTCGTTGTTGACCTTGATGTCGATGTTGACGGGGGTGTTGGGGAAGGCGTCAAAAATGTCCCTGAGGAGTGGCATACGCTTGTCCTCTCCCCCCTCACAGATACACTCTGCACAGACGAAGCAAATAAAACGTCAGATTACACCGAAAGAGACTTTCCAAGGCTATGAACAATTAATGTCTTACCTGTTGTGGATAGCTCTTTGAACGACATCCTTTTAAAGGAAGAGGCATTAGTTCTGACCAGTTTGATGAGCTAAAGGCTAGTCCGAGTAGCACCAAGATTCTATCAAATGCTATTTTATAAACCATTACAGTCAGGTTGACATTATATTATACTCTGCCCCAGGCTGAGCAGGAAGTGCTACAGCTAGGAGCTGCTTTTACTCTTTGCACACGCAAATGACCACACAATTCTATGTAAATAAGCATATACAGGTAGTCCTCGAGTTACGGCGTCCTCGACTTATGGCAATTGGGAGTAACGAACGCATCATATTAAAGGTTCAGTCTGCAGTTTTTGTAGAACGCAGCACTTAGGAAAATTTTCATCTGGGAAAGCATTCTGATCCCTCCCCCTCAGAGCCATACTGTATATGGCTCTGCTCCCTCTTGCTGTCGGTGATGCTCCACCTCCACTGCATGTCCTGCCAGCAGCTGCGAAGTTCTGTGATTATATGTTAATAAACCGTTCTAAAAAATGAAATATAAACAGGGAGCGCTGGTCCAGCACACCAGAACACCAGGAAATCTGCTGCATACACAGATGACAGACAAAGACATAATAATAATAATTATTATTATTTAATAAAAATATGAAATAATTTTTTTATTTTGGGGTTTAAATGTTCTTGATTTTATGTGAACAGCACTTTTTTGCAGCTGTGGTTGTTTTAAATGGCTTTATAAATAAAGTATTATTATTATTATTATTATTATTACATAATTTTAAATTTTTAAGCCGATTTACGAAGTTTACGACAATTTCCGACAGTTTTCGGCAGTCAGTTTTCGGCAGTCAGTGCTCGCCAGTTTAGCCAGTTAGCTCCAGCCTCACAGCCGGATTCGGACGGACCGTGTCCGATCAGAGCTGGGAGCTGAACGGCGGTTTTGCGGAGGGATGGATGGACGAAGGAAACTAGGCTGTGGACCGCGTGAAGCAGCAGACAGCGAGCTGCACCGGAGGAGCAACGAGCTAACATGCTAATGGGCGCAGCTATCGGCGGGGCTAACATCAGCTAACGTGGCAGCCTTTTTGGATGGACACCGCGGAGAAACGGCTCCCAGTAAGTTATTAACTCTTTTTCCCTTCATGATGGCTCCAAATGTATGGAGTTAACATGCTAACAGTCCTTCCTGTAAACGGCGTGGAGCAACACGAAGCTGCGGAGCTCGGACGTGCAACGAGCTAACATGCAAAAAGACTCCAGCTCAAAGTAAGAAATTATATATATTTTTTATTTGGTCTCTAAATGGACTGTACATGTATGTGTTTTGTGATAATTATGTAGGGTACTGTGTTAGGGTAGGCGAAGTGCTTGGTAACTGTTCATTACCGTACATGTACGTCGTGTATAAGTGGCGGCTCGGGTAGTCCCCGACTACGAACGATGCGTAGGAACGGAACTCGTACGCAAGTCGAGGACTCCCTGTATTGTGAAACTGACAGCTGTGTAAAGATTAATAAGAGTATTTGCATAAACTGCTTAGAAACCTTTGAGACTGAAGTAGTGCACTCCGCTCAGACTGAATGAAAGAGCCATCTAGAACAGGTGAGATAGTAATTGTTAATAACCTTTCGACATAGCTTCCCTTCAAACAACTGAAGTGTTGCTTTAAAGCACACGAGACAAGTGGATGATTCGTTTCAGCTGCAGTGTGATGCTAAACAGCAGCTTTTATGCATGACATCTGTAAAGTTAGCTGTCAGCTACACCACTGAGGTGATTCCAGATGTTACTGAAACCCTGGATCTGTGATGCTTACCCTTTTCAAAGGTCACTCCCAGCGTGCAGAGGTATGGAGGGAGTTCCTGCAGAGAGCACACGCAGTCAGCTCAGTGCACAGCTCCAACGATCGCTTCTGAGAAAAACTGATGGATTAACAACAGCACAGAGACCTCATCCAGGTTATGAATAAACAACTCCACGGGACGGAGGAGATCACTAATAAATATCACACATCTGTGACCTTTGAACTTCTCAGCAAAACATAAATCAGTCAGTTTAAAAAAAAAAAAGTCTGCTGGTTCACATTAAACCACTAGATCTGAGGGTAACTCTCACAAGACATAATCAGGTGGCTCAGTGTGCACCTCAGTTGACACATGATCAATCTCCTCATGTGACACAAAAACCACACAGCTGTGTTTGGGATAAAGATCTACGGCTGCAAGTCTAAAACATTTTATGAAATATGGTCCGACTAAAACCTCAGTGTGTCTTGTAGCAAGCTAAATGAAGGCGGCTAACCCACACGTGGTCAGAAAACAGTCAGGGTGCAGTATTTTGTCACGTGAGGACGACAGGAAGCGACTCACAGCGTAGGACATGTCGCTGATGTTGGCGTTGATGCCGCAGACCCTCTGCAGGTTGGCGTCATGTGACACCACCACCTGCTCGTCTTTCGTCAGGTGGCAGTCCAGCTCCAGCATGTCTGTGCCCACGTCCACAGCGCTGCAGGAACAACACACACACACAGTGCAGTCACTGCACTCACACACACACAGGAGACGTGCACAAGTCCTGAGCCATTGTTTTATTACACTTTGCTTCCAGTGTCACAGGCGTTTGGGTCATTTTAAGATTTTCTTTGGACTTTGGCTTCCTGTTCAGTCTGGGACCATTTTCAGCCATTTCCCACTGAACAATGCACTCACACAGAAAACGACTTCTGAACTCTGGGAATGGGTCTGTGGAATGGTTTGGAGGATGGTGTAAAGCTAGTAAAGTCAATGTTAATATACAAGAAAAAGATCAAAACTATTTTGTTGGAAAGATATATATAATTGATTTATGTTTACTATGTCTACTATGCTAACATGAAATTTTGATGAGCTAAGCACTTGCTGTATTATATGAATGATTATTGTTTGAATTGATAGTTAGAATTGATTTTGTATAAGAGGGAGCAGATATGATAAGAAATTTTTTTCTTCTTCTGCTTCCCTTCATTTTATGTTTTTTTATTTTTATTTTGAAAATGTGTTTGAGTTTTTTAAATGGAAATGAAAATGAAATTAATAAATAAACGAAACGAACTGAAGGAATAAAGCAGAGTTGTGTCGACACAGCAGAAAACTTGACAAAGAGCCTATTGTATTTTGCTATTTTGGTCCTTGCAGCCTGTAACAATGACTAAATTAGTTACTATTTCTTTATGTTGAATCAATTACAAAAATACCAGATACATTTAAAATATCTAAGTCCAATGCAGTGTTATATAGAGTAAGGGACTTATTAAACAGTGCTGCTTTATATTTACAGGTAGTCCCCGATTTACGAGCGCTCTGATCTACGAGGTTCCAGACTTACGAGCTGGCGAATTATTGGAAAAAACGCAAAAAATACTGAGTTTTCCTGTGTTTTTTCACCACAGTTCGTTAGCTAAACATGTGGACACACGTTTCCGATCATTTTTATGCACTCATAAGCAGTTTTTCGATGAAAAACGAGTGTTTGTAGTCGCGCTAGCAAAACCGTTCCAATTTACGAGCGAATTTCCGGACTTACGAGAAGCGTGGCGGCCGTTCCAAATTACGAGATTTCCGGTTTACGAGCGCCTCGTTGTAACGGATCTCGCTCGTAAATCGGGGACTACCTGTACTTTATAATACACTTGTAGTCCCGCATTTAACTTATTGTGTCAATGTTTGGGGTACAGCACGTAAAACCATAAAGCCTATTTTTATTCTGCAAAAAAGAGCTATAAGAATTATAACAAGAAAGCATTATTGTCACCCTTCTAATGTTCTTTTTTGTCAATTGAAATCACTTAAGTTTTATGATTTGGTGGATTATAATATTCTTCTACTTACGATTAAAGCTCAGAATTGCTTGCTACCATCAAACATTCGAGCATATTTTGTAAAAAGGAAGAGTTGTTATAATTTGAAGGGAATATATATTTTTGTTAAACCTAAGTATAGGACCAGTTTAAAGGGTCGGTCTACTACAATACTGTACAGGGAATGGGTCTGTGGAATGGTTTGGAGGATGATGCAAAAATGGTGAAGTCAATGTTTATATTTAAGAAAAAGATAAAAACTATTTTGTTGGAAAGATATATATATAACTGATTAATGTCTATTTTGTTAAACGTGAAATTTTGACGAGTTAAGTATTTTGCTGTATTATATATTAATATTATTGTTTGAATTGATAGTCTGAATTGATTTTGTTTAAGAGGGAGCAGATATGATAAGAAATTTTCTTCTTCTGCTTCCTTTAATTTTACGTTTGTTTTTTATTTTATTTTGAAATTGTATTTGTGTTTTTAATGGAAATGAAATGAATAAATAAATAAATACTTTAGGCACCAACAAGGTAATTCTCAAAAAGTTATTAGCTGAAAGATGCTGCAGCTCTCTGTTCCTGTGTCATGTCTCCGCCGTTTCTCTTTTGTTTTCTTTATCAAAATCTTTCAGATACTTTTAATCTGTTGTAGATATTTTCTTTTAAAGGCCTGACACTTATTTGTAGGGATGTACGATATTGGATTTTTGACTGATATCCGATATGTTAAAACTTATTTGGCTGATAACAGATATTTTTCCCTAGACCTACTTACAGGTACTACATAGTTTTCTCTGCTGTGAAATTAAACTACTACATTATTCTGCATGGTCTTTGTCAGTTTGGCCTGCTACCAAAAGCAGATGACAGAAAGAGGCTGAAAATAATGTAACACTTCAACTTGGATTATGTTTAATGTCAAATTTATTCATGGCATTTAATCTAACACAATGACATCACTCAGACAGTGCAACTTTGTAAATTTTCACAAATCTAAACTCAACAGCGCACGTGACGTCATAACATTGTGCTGGCGCTGCAGGAATCTTTGTCACTGGGTTGTAATATAAAAATAGCACCATATATGTGTGTGTGTGTGTGTGTGTGTGCGCGTGTGTGTGTAGATAAATCAGCGCCCATTATATTAGCGAGTTATTTTGATGGATTGGCCGAAGTCCGATATTTAAGTTTATCGCTAATATCGGCCGATACAGATATCATGCCAATAATATTGTGCATACCTAATTTTTTTGTTCTCCACGTTTCCTCTTTACTTACTTTTTCAGCACTTATTTCACAACCGAGTGTAAAAACAGCCAAAGTCCACAGAAAATAAAACAAAATAAATAAATAACTTCAGAAAACCTGAAGAAATAAAAATTAAAATTAAAAAAACATGTGAAAAGACCACAAGAAAGCAAACTGTAACAAGCGGTGGTTGAAAACCTTATACAGTATTTGTTTTTGACTCAGCACTGTGGTCAGCAGTCCAAGTGAACAGTTCGTTTCATTTCCACATGAAACACGACCCACTGAATAAAACCAAAACACTTCACCACCCAGTTGAAATGACGAAAGACAAAAGAGAAACACCACACAGGGTTGACCTCAGCCTGATTTCTGTGTGATTATGTTACAGCAACAAGACAAAGCTGACAGCTCAGATGACACATGCTGCCCACAATCACAAGGACAACCAGGAACCGCGAAGGAACCTTCGAGAAAGAGCGTCCTACTCACTGTCTGAAAGCTGCCATGGTGTTCTCCAGGTTTTCTCCTGCCCCTGCAACATAAGAATAAATATTTAGTACTGGCGTGGTGTTTTCCTTTATATGCAGCGCAGTGGAACCTACTGATGGCTCGAAAAGCAGCAGCCTTCCAGGCTAAGCTAAATTATATTATGGTTTCTGAACTAGCACGTCAAGTTTACAACGTGCCAGACAAATTTATTATAGTACGCAACTTTGTGTTACGATCCAGTTACTGTAGCATACAAGACAAATACTATATACATGCTGTTCAGTTATTGTACAACGCCCAAGACGTTCAGCTGTGAGTCACCTCCACGGTGGGATATGTGCCTGCTGAGGAACATCTCTCGCTTCTTCCGGTGCAGAAGACTGGGACATTTGAGCAGCAGGGCAGAGGTGAGCACGTAGCCCGTTACCGTTGACAGGACGTAGACGGCAGCGCACATTCTTCACCAGTCTGCTGGAAAACAAACAAACTTCAACACTGCTCTGGTTTTTATCAGAGGAGACAAATGTTCAGCTGAAGGATGAATTCAGAAATAGTGACGTTCGAGCTGTTACTGAGAAGTTGTCAATTGATTCATCAGATAAATATTTAACGAGTAGGAACTAAGCTGAGGTCTCAGTTCAGCTCATTTTGTTTATAGTAATGAAATAACTGTTACTGATGGATATGCCAAGAAACAAAAAAAAATCTTATTTACTCAACAATACTGATTAAAACTTATCTAAACCCACTTTTGTTTAAATAATTTTTTTGACATTATGTGAGATATGGACACTTATTTGGTCATCACTTAATAAATAGCCCGAGGCTTCAATTACTGTACTATGAGTGGTGCGTTCAAGCACACAAGTAATTCACAGATTTAAGAGTTAGACACAGACTATTTGTGATCGTTTACAAGGAAAAGGGCGGGAATTACAAGAAGCATAAAGCAAAAATCACATTTCAACTCGAAAAATGTAATGAGTCCAAATGTATTTCATAATGTAATGTTTATCGTCATGTCCATGTCCTGTGATTGTGAAAAACTCATATCTAACTTTTCTTTAAGTAAAATAAAACAACGGATCGACGTTGTTTCCAGTGTTTAATTTTTTTTTTTTTTACAGATAACACGTATATCCAGATACCACACACACAAAAAAAACAATTTATCTGCTCATAAACAACATCGTGACTTTGCCACTAGCTTGTTTTGTGACGGTAATGTTAGCGGAAGTGAGGGTCAAACACGAGAAATGGAGTCTTACCTTTGTCATTAATCGTTTGGGTTGTTCTTTGTTCAAAATGTTCACCTCGCTGCTGGTTTCCAGGAACAGAGGTTTAAAGAAAAACTGATGAACAAATGCACTGAGCTCACTGTCTGGCACACAGCTGGAGCTCTACGCCGCTGTCAGTTGAATGCGCATGCGCTGTCAGTTGAATGCGCATGCGCACATCTCTTTCAACACTTCCGCTGAAAATACTTTTCAGAATAAAAGCTGTTAAATTCTTCTTAAAAAAACAAACAAACAAACAAACCGGTAAATATGATGACATGTCAGGAGGTATTTAATACCACAATACTACCTATTAAAATAAAATTGTAGGGCTGAAACATTGAATAGAATAGAAATTATTTCAATTCATAAACACCTTGGACCAAATAAAATCAAAAAAGGCGTTCAATACAGAATCAACTGGACTTTATTTGTTGCAGAAAACGTTTCGACTTCTGTCCAGAAGTCTTTTCATCATGTCCTGGACGACTGAGAATCTTCACCAGCATCTTGGACCAAATACTGCCCCCGACATACTAGACTTCTTAACAGACAGACCACAGTCCGTGAAGATCCACAACTTCTCCTCCTCCACCATAACCCTCAGCACTGGCTCTCCTCAAGGATGTGTGCTGAGCCCCCTTCTGTTCACTCTGCTCACATATGATTGTACAGCCACACTTCCAGGCTGTCATATTGTTAAGTTTGCAGATGATACAGCGGTGGTGGGATGCATCACAAACAATGATGAGTCCAGCTACAGACAGGAGGTGGAACACCTGGAGAGCTGGTGCAAAGAGAATAATCTTCACATGAATGTGAAGAAGACAAAGGAGATGATTGTGGACTTCAGAAGGAACAAACACACCCACGCCCCACTGAAAATAGGTGGGTCTGCAGTGGAAGTGGTCTCCAGCTACAAATACTTGGGTGTACACATGAATGATAACCTCAGCTGGAGCAACAACACCACCAGCCTGATCAAGAAAGGTCATCAGAGACTCTACTTCCTCAGACGGCTGAGACGTGCTGGTCTGAGCAGCCCAGTTCTCACCTCGTTCTACAGGTGTGCAGTGGAGAGCGTCCTGTGCTCCAGCATCAACGTGTGGCATGGAGGCTGCACAGTTGAAGAGAGGAAAGCTCTACAGAGAGTGGTGAAGGCTGCACAGAAGTCTGTTGGAGTCAGTCTCCCCACCATCACAGACATTTACACCTCCAGATGCAGGAAAAGAGCCACCTGCATCATGAAAGACCTCACTCACCCAGCACACTCACTCTTTGCCCCACTCCCCTCAGGACGGAGGTTGAGGAGCATCAAATGTAGAACCACTAGACTGAGGAACAGCTTCTACCCTGAGGCTGTTAGACTCATGAATAAATAAAAATAAAATAAAAAATAAACACTGCAAAATATCACATTGTGCTGATGCTGATCTGTTTTCTTGTTGCTGTGTTCATCTGTGACCATCTGCTCATACAAACTCATGTTCGTGCTGCTGTTTATTTCCACTATATTAGGCTTAGTGTATTACTAGTTGATGTTTTTCTTAGTTAATTCTAGATGTTATTACTGTTTTTCTCTTGCATTTGTTGTTGGATGTAACTGGGACCCCGTGTACATAATCTCGTTTTCATCACATGTACCACATGCGGTGCAAATGACAATAAAGACTCTCTGACTCTGACTCTGACATCCTCGTTGAACTCCCCCCTCCCTCCCTCCCTTTCTTGTCTTCTCCCTCCTCTCTGCTGATGACATATCTGACATTATCAGCAAGTCCAAGTCCTCATCCTGTCCACTTGACCCATTTCCCACAGTTCTTGTTAAATCTTGTCTCCTGTCTCTATCATCACTAATATCATCCACTCCTCCATAACCTCTGGCATTGTCCCCACAGCCTTCAAATCTGCTGCCATCACCCCCATCATCAAGAAACCAGGTCTTGACTTCACCAACTTCAGTAATCTTCGTCCGATCTCCAATCTGCCCTTCATGTCCAAGATTCTTGAAAAAACTGTTGCTAGTCAACTTCACTCACACCTGTCCAACAACAACATCTATGAAGAGTTTCAATCTGGTTTTCGCCCCCAACACCAAAACAGCTCTAGTAAAAATTACTAACGACCTTCTTCTTGCTGCTGACTCTGGTCTTCTGTCCATCCTCATTCTTCTTGATCTAAGTTCTGCCTTCGACACCATCTGTCATTCTATCCTCCTCAACAGACTAACCTCCATTGGCATCTCAGGTACCCCGTTAGACTGGTTCAACTCCTATCTCTCTGACCGCACTCAATTCATTCAGCTTAAATCCTTCCGTTCCCAGTCTTCCCCTGTCTCCACGGGTGTCCCCCAAGGCTCTGTCCTCGGACCCCTCCTCTTCATCATTTACCTCCTTCCTCTAGGTCACATCTTCCGCAAATACGGCGTCCATTTCCACTGTTATGCTGATGACACACAGCTCTACTTGTCATCAAAACCAAACTCCACCCACCCACCCTCCATCCTCACCGACTGTCTCAATGAGCTAAATCACTGGTTTTCTAACAATTTCCTTCAAATAAACAGTAACAAAACAGAATTCATTCTTGTCGGTACAACTCTATTTCAAAATAGTCCCCCTTAACAACTCTCTGCTATCCCCCTCCCCTCAGGTCAAGAGTCTCGGTGTCATCCTCGACACCACTCTCTCCTTCACTTCACACATCAACAATATTACTCGGTCTGCCTATTTCCACCTCCGTAATATTAACCGTCTCCGTCCTTCTCTCACACCCCGCTCCACAGCCATCCTGGTGCACAGTCTTGTGACTTCCCGTATCGATTACTGCAACTCCCTTCTCTACGGCCTCCCCAACAAATCTCTCCACAAGTTACAGATGGTCCAGAACTCAGCTGCCCGTGTCATCACTCAAACCTCCTACTATAACCACATCACTCCTGTCCTGCAGCAGCTCCACTGGCTCCCGGTTAAATCACGCATCATCTTCAAAATTCTACTCCTCACGTTCAAAGCTATCCACAACCTTGCCCCTCCTTATCTATCTGACCTCCTACAAATCTCCATCCCATCACGCTCTCTCAGATCCTCCTCTTCGCTACATCTCCATGTACCCTCTGCCCGCCTCTCCACCATGGGGAGCAGGGCCTTCACCTGCTCTGCCCCTCACCTCTGGAACGCTCTACCGCCAGACCTTCGAAACACCACCTCCCTTTCTCTGTTCAAGACAGCCCTGAAAACACATCTCTTTAGACTAGCTTATCATTAACTTCACTAAATGTATTTTTATTATTTTGCATTTTATAATCTTTATGTATTTTATATTTCAATTTGTCACTGATGATGTTTGAACTGTATTGGTTTGTTAAGTGTCCTTGGGTGTCCTGAAAGGCGCTTTTAAATAAAATGATGATGATGATGATTATTATTATTAGAAATGCCCTTTATTTATTTGATGAGAAATTCAAGTAACAGCAGCAACAGATAAAAAGATTCACACAAAAATTCCTAAATGTTAAAAACAATATATAAAGATATACAAATATTCCATTAGTTTCATTTATTATTTGGCTATGTGCTATACAAATTATTGTCAGAGTCAGAGAGTCTTTATTGTCATTTGCACCGCATGTTGTGATGTGTGTGTTGTCATGTGATGAAATGAGATTATGTACACAGGGTCCCATTTACATCCAACAACAAAATGTAAGAGAAAAACAGTAATAACATCTAGGATATGAACTAAGAAAAACATCCAACTAGAAATACACTAAGCCCTAGAGTAATAGAAAAACATCATTACAAACAGCAGCACGAACATGAGTCTTTATGAGCAGATGGTCACAGATGAACACAGCAACAAGAAAACAGATCAGCATCAGCATGATGTGATATTTCACAGTGATTATTCTTATTATTTATTTATTCATGAGTCTAACAGCCTCAGGGTAGAAGCTGTTCCTCAGTCTAGTGGTTCTACATTTGATGCTCCTCAACCTCCTTCCTGAGGGGAGTGGGGCAAAAAGTGTGTGTGCAGGGTGAGTGAGGTCTTTCATGATGCAGGTGGCTCTTTTCCTGCATCTGGAGGTGTAAATATCTGTGATGGTGGGGAGACTGATGGTGTGCTCACACCGAGCAGCGTTTTGGCAGCAGGAGCGTCCAGTTTACATGTAAAGTCAATGGTGGACGCGCTTCCAGGCACCTCCTGGCATCAGGTCGCGTGCGTGTTGAGCGTGCTGAGAAGCGTTTTTCCGTGCACGTGAACCGGCTTCCGCCTCCAAACCGAGCATTCAACATGCTGAAGATTTCGCGGTTCAAACTTTCAGACGCCGCTCAACTCTACCCGATTGGTTGGTGTGTCAACCAATCAGGGAGAGTCGGGGGAGAAGAGCGGGGGTCAGGGGGAGAGTCCCTATGTGACGCGGAAACGAGGGTGCGCGCGCACTATGTGACGTATTGTTTGTCGGAAAAAAAAAAGAAAAGACCCGCGAGGTCGTGGACTATGGAAGAGAAACTCATTGTAGCTGTGTGTTCGCGACAATTCCTTCACGACCAGTCAAGTCTGCTCGACAGAGACGGAAATAAACAGCTCCTCCTCGCCTGGCGGAGTGAGCAGGACTCCGTGCGCAGGGCTCTGTATACCGGTAAGCTCCTCCCACACACCCAGCAGCTTCTGGCTTCTGGCGTTCAGCTCTGGACATGCTGCATTCACAGGTGCGTCCACTTGCGTGCGTGAGGAGCTTTTTGGAGGTTCAAAACGCTGCTTGGTGTGACTGTACCATGACCCCAACATCTTCTGTGCAGCCTTCACCACTCTCTGTAATGGTGGATCCAGACCGAACGCGTTTTCAACTTCCAAAAAGCTCCTCACGCACGCAAGTGGACGCATTGAGTGTCCAGACCAGAACGTGAAGCCTCCGCGGCGTGTGGGAGGAGCGTCTTGATTCTCTTTCCGGTCTTACGTGTTGTTGTTGTTGTCTGTTCTCAAAATGGAGGATGATGATGATGATGTGGTGACAATTGCCTTAATATATTTACTAGTAGCACGCCGAAGACGTGCAAGGCGCCGTGTCTGGGTCCACGAAACTATTCAGAGGCGTTCAGACTTGGGTGAGTTTCACCGTTTAATCCAGGAGCTGCGCATGGACGAGCAGCGCTTTCAGCGGTACTTCCGTCTGACCCGTGCCCAGTTTGACGACCTGCTGTCTCGTGTTGGTGCCCGCATCACCTACCAGGACACCAACTACAGGCGCGTGATCCCAGCTGAAGAACGCTTGGCCATCTGTCTCCGGTTGGTTATTTGCAACAACAGATAAATAGCGCGATTGTCTGTCTGTCTGTATGTCTGTATGTCTATATATATATACATACATACATACATATTCTTCTTTATATAAAAACGTGTGTATATAAGTACATAGGATATACAGTATACACAGTTGTTGTGTCTATTTCATTGATGTTCGCCACACACATACTAATGAGGTGTGTGTGTGTGTGTCGGTTCTATGTATCTCTGTCTGTCTGTTA
>JBBPBX010002444.1:64823-90686 GCA_038048925.1 Garcialebias charrua
GCTCATCTCTCATTGTAATGTTTTGGAGTGAATCAATCTTTAAAGTCCTGACATTGTGGCGTCTTGTGCTTTCACGTCTAAAGCTACCGACTCTTTTGAGCTCAAGAAGTTTTTCGAGATGGTGGGTCTGAAGACCAAGTCCTTCAGCGATGTGAAAAAGGTCTTTGCGGTGCTCGACGCTGACAACAGCGGCTTCATAGAGGAGGAGGAGCTCAAGTGAGAAAAACATGCACAGAGAAAAGCAAACGCACATAAATACAGTGATGGAAATGCATTTTGTGACTTTGTTTCCAGATTTGTCCTGAAGGGGTTTGCCAGTTATGGCAGAGACCTGACAGACGAAGAAACCAAAGCGTTTTTAAAAGCAGCTGATAAGGACGGCGACGGCAAGATTGGAATCGATGGTAAACACAATCCACTTTTTTTCTGTTTGTATGGCTCTGAAGGGTTGAAGGCCGTCACAGTATGACATTGTCATGTTTGAAAACATTTTTTTATGAATCAAAAGCTCTGTTATCAGTGAGCTCATTCTTTCATGTTGGCTTGCTGTGCATCAACGCACACTGACGCTTCGGTATAAAATATTAAAATGTTAACTCAGATATTTCCAAATGGGATTCTGTAGAATGATCATCAGCAATTAATATCTTACCTGTTGTAGATAGCTCTTTAAACAACATCAGCCTGGAGTTGCATTCCAACTGGGCTGATGAGTCAGTATTTGGGGTGCCGTTTGTAAAGTTACACGATCAAAGATTAACATCAATATTTTTTAGACTTTCATAAGAAAAAAATAGTTTTTTTTGTCAGATTTTCCCCATGTTATTTATACATTTATAAATATCATAGTTACAAACTAAATATTTAATTTATAAGATAAATATTTAGTTTACAAACTAAATACTTGCAAGTTAAATATTTAGTTAGAAAGCTAAATATTTAGCTCCATGCTAAATATTTTGTTTAAAAACTAAATGATTATGTCCAAGCTAAATGTTAAAGTTACAAACTAAATATTTAACATGCAAGTTAAATATTTAGTTTGTGAACTAAATATTTAGGTGTAAATTAAGTATTAAATTTCTAAGCTAAATAGTTATTTTCAAAACTAAACTTTCAATTTCTAAGCTAAAACTTTAATGCCTAAACTAAATATTTAACTAGAAAATTTAACATTTAGATTGGAACTAAATGTTTTTATTCCAAGCTAAACATTTAATTTCCAAAATAAATATTTTATTTGCTACCTAAATAATTAAATATTTTGGAAATTAAACATTTAGCTTGGAAAATAAATATTTAGGTCAGAGCAAAATTTTCAGTTAGCAAATTAAATATTTAATTTAGGAATTAAATGTTTGGCTTAGAAATTAATTGCTTAATTTACAAAACAAATGTTTAGTTTTGAAAATAAATATTTAGCTTTGAAATTAAATATTTAATTTACAAACAAATATTTAGTTCATTAACTAAATATCTAACTTTTAAGTTAAATATTTAGTTTGTAAATTAAACATTTAGCTTGGACATAAACATTTAGTTTGTAAACAAAATATTTAGTGTGGAGCTAAATATTTAGCTTGCTAACTAAATATTTAACTTGCAAGTTAAATATTTACATTGTAGACTTAATATCGAACTTGTAAAATAAATATTTAGTTTGTAACTATGACATTTGTAAATGTATGAATAACAAAAAAAAATCTTATAAAAGGCAAAAAAAAAATCACTGCAAATTTTTGACGTGTAACTTTTCAAACGGCACCCCATATCAGTACAAGCAGAGCTGAGATATAAGGCGAGCGTCTTCAACCCAAATAGCTCACTTTCACAAGATGTTTTGTCATGTAGCAAAATCCCAGGTGTATGAAAGACGGCTGCATTCCATTTAGAAGATGTTCTGATCTGGAGCACTTTTACGGAAAAACTTGCATGAACTGCTGCAAAAGAGGAATGCAGCTCTCATGAAAATACCTTCTCTTTCAAATTAAAATGTCTGCCATAAAAGAGCCCCAGCTCAAAAACTGCACCAACTTTAATACTGTCACCAGGTTCATTTACAAAGAATTCAGTGGTTCTAAAAACTTTAAGTCTGGTCCGCTGGACATTGAAAATATAAATAAATAAAAATAAATGAATAAATAAAAATTGTAGAAACGTTCCGTCTTTCCTCCGAAAGACTTCCTCAGTCTGAGGAGCTGTATTCAGCTCAGTCTTATACCATACCATACCATACCATTTTATTTATAAAGCACTTTAAACAGGAACAAGTCCACACAAAGTGCTGGACAAACAAACACGCAACAGGCAACACAGACAATGAAGTACAACACGAAAAACATAAAAACATTGCAGATCATAAATAAAATGATCCAATACAAATCAGCAGTCTTATAAATAGCACCTTCTCATAGTGGGTCAACCAGTTTGCTGCTGACAGCCAAAACCAGCTGCTCACATGATTAAGGAGGATATTAAGGATATTCTGCTGTTTTGTTTTGTTTTGTTTTGTTTTGTGTATCCAGAGGACCAGACTTAACTTTTTAGATTTTTCTACCTTGATTATTGAGCATACATCAGGAAATTCAGTGGTTGTTTCCCACTGAAATTAGAAGCAGAAGCAGCTAACTGGAGCACTTCAGATGCAAATTGAGGCTCACACATTAGGAATGTTTAATTTTTTTCTGCTGGAATAATCATGTAATGTGAATTTGGTGGCACTGTAAACATTTACTTATTGACATTTTTCTGATAAGGCATTTTTCCAAGAGCCTGTTTGGTTTCATTCATCTCAAAAGTTGGATCCAGGATCTGCAAACAAGTTGCAAGTCGAGGGGAAACAAAAGCATTAGCAAACTGTTCTGCTCCGTGACCATGAACCAACTGGCTAACAGAAATTGTAAAGTCATGCACATGGATAAAATATTGATCAACAGGCAGGGTTGAGGAGTAAGAAGTTTTTTAAATCTTTTGCCAAATCTAAACAATTGAAAACAGTTAACAGTATTAGTCCCAACTTGGCATCTCGTCAAAACTTTTACAACTAATTAAAGGATAACAATGTGATATGTTACTTGTATAAAGTATTGAGGGTCATGCTCTTGTAATCTTGAGTGTGCAGGTTTGAGTCCAGGTTGTGACAAGGAGGGCATCTGGTGTACAACAATTATATCTGAGTTCGCTCGATGTGGTGACCCCTGCAGAAGGGATCAGCTGATAGAAAAACAACTTTTATAAAGTAAATGGAATAGTAACACTGCTATTTTAAATGGAGTAACTTTTATTTGTGACTACGTATTAAAAGAAACCTTCTCAGACTTGACAACAAAAATGAACATGTGCAAGGCAGCCATATTGGATTTTAGGTTGCTGTTTGGTCAAAGATTTTTAGATTTCTTTATTGGAATTCTGAATTTAGAGAAAGCACCAAGTTATTTTTCTGACTTCAAACAAGAACAAAAGAAAGACATCAAAGTAAAAGAACACATTAATACTACTGCTCATACTGTCCGAAGATAAAGATCTGAAGATCTAAAGAATCTAAAGAAAGATCTGAAGCTCTCGACCTTGACCTACCTAAGTGGCTTCAAACATCTTCTAAGTTCCTTGCAAGCATTAACATCTTCTAAGTTCCTTGCAAGAACCAATGCAGACATGTTCCATGTTCCTTCTAGTTTTCTACATGCCTTACAATCTAGCACTTTTTTTGCTACTTTTCCTTTTAAGTATCCTTTTAATTACCATTGTATTTTCACTTGTTAAAAAATTAATTTGTATGCATCCTTTATGATTGTACTGTATATTGTTGTCGTTATTGTCCACTGTTGTCATCACTCTTTGTTAAAATCAGGTCTCTCTTGTAAATGAGTCCCCAATGGGGATTAACCTGTATAAATAAAGGTTGAATGAATATCCGTTACCATCAAGATACTAAATATTAAAACTAGGGGTGGAAGCAGAAGTTACATTTGTCACAGATTAGCACCCCCTAGTGGTGGACTGAAGCACTTTTTAAAGTCCTGCTTCATGAAAACAAATAAATGTGCAGTGGAGGGCACAGCTAACCAAAAAAGTTAGCATTGCTAATGGATATTCCGCTAAATAAAAATTTAGTTTTGGTAATGCTAAACAGGTAAATGAAAATTAAAAATGCTACATCGCTAAGATGACTGTCGCTCAGTCTGTGTCACGCATCTTCCTCTCCTTCCAGTTGAAGTTGTGTCGACCAATCACGTCTTGTCACATGTACATGCAGTCGGCCAATCGCGTGCCTATAGACTCTTTGAGACACGCCCACAACAGACAGGAATACGTTTGTGAATTTTGTTAATGGACTTAAAGTTGGTGAAACCTAATTTAACAGAAGATAATTCTGCTAACAGTTTCCAACGTTAATGGAAACGCTAATCCGCTAAACAAAATATTAGTTCTGCTATTAGCCGTGAGCGTATTAGCGAAACTGTGTCCAGCAGCAGACATTTACAACACCAAAAAAAAGTAAGGGTAACTTATGCATTGAAACCCTGATTCCTGAGCATATGACTCCAAAAATGCATGGCAGCACTTAAAAAAACTGAAAGTCATGCACCATAACTCATGTTCCCTGAAGGAAAGGAACGAGGTGCAACATATGCTATGGGAATTGCTTTACGCACTTACATGCAGAGAACAACCGAATGGAGAAAAACAAATCAACTGTTCGTGTGCTTTGCAGCACCTGCTACCGGAAAGGCCCTGTCAAAACAACGCCTATCACATTGGGTGACTGAGGCCATTAAAAGGGCGTACAGTAGCAAAGGTCAACAGGTGCCCTCTGGAGTGCATGATCACTCTACTCGGGGCTTGGCCACTTCGTGGTCACTGTTCAAGGGTGTACCAGTTGCAGACATTTGTGCTGCTGCGAACTGGAGCTCAATAAACACTTTTGCAAAGCATTACAGTTTGGATGTTACTGCGTGTGATGTCACTCAGGCTGTCCTTTCTAACACACAGTAGAAAGTAGCCTTGAGATGCCTGCTGGTCAAGGGCAGACGTTCACACTAGCATGCATTTTACTGAGCATTTCAAGGGCGTGAATGAATTACGTTCCCATAGCATATGTTGCACAGAGAGAACATGACTGAAAGGGAACTGAAAGTTATGCACCATAACTCATGTTCCCTGAAGGAAGGGAACGAGGTGCAACATATCTGGCCCTTTTCAATGCTGAAAGCTCATTGAAGTGCAATTTTGGAGAAAGATGGATGGGCGTCAGCAGCTTAAATACCCAGAGGGCGGGGCCTCTGGCGCAATGCTGACGCCCTAGCCGTAAAGGTGTGATTGTATTCCTTCAGGTAATCGTGTGGGGGCGCAATTCCCATAGCATATGTTGCACCGAGAGAACATGACTGAAAGGGAACCAGGTATCTTCAAATTGGATCACCCTGAGGAAACAGAGTTGCTTTGTTCCTCTTTATTAATGAGGATAGCTTTTAGCAGCTAAAAGCTATCCACATTAATAAATAGCTTAAAGACCGTGTAAAGTGAATTTCAACATTTTCTTCAATAAACATTATAAATGTCATAATTGTAATCTTGTAAATGAGTAAAAAGTCTCAAAATTGTAGCTCAATTAATTTTGGAGTTATAGATCAAACTGTGTATAAACATATTTCTCTTTCAGGATTTTTTAGGCGTGGTTTAAATGTGACCGCGTTTCGTCACGCGGTCACAAGCCCCACCCCCTGCAGCTCCAGCCGTATAAATGCGTTCTTCGGTGGAGCCGTTCACTCGCTACCGACCGTCTCCCTCCAGTACTCTAAAACCCAGGCGTGCTGCTGGAGCGACCACATGCCACCTGCACCTCCGCGCACCTCCGCCCCCCCCCCCGCGCGCGTGCGCGTGTGTGTGTGTGTGAGAGGCGATCCGCGTGAAGCTGAAATCCTGCCACGCGCGCCGTGAAACGCCGTGACTCCGCTGACACAGATGAGATAACTTATCAACGTGATTACTCTTTATTTTAATCACCAACACAGACCCCACATGCGATGTGACCGGGTCGGACCGCGAGTCCGCTCATCTTCTAAAATAGCGCTGATTATAACAGCGGAGTTATGTGTCCTCAACTTTAAAAACATAACCAGAGTTGTTAGTGCACTAAAAACAGCGTAACTCTTGGAAAAAGAAGCTGCTGGAAGCCAGAACTCAGATAAAAACGGAGCAGGTGGATCTCTGCTTCCCCCGTATGCCTCCCCACACAGCTCAGCTCTGAAGGGGGCAGGACACGGCGCAGTACTGCGCTGAAACCACGCCCACGCGCTGACACGCCCCCACCGTTTCAGAGCAAGGCAAAATCATGTTTTTTCATGATTTTTGACACTTAATTTTATAAGGAAAACAATGTTTTTAATCAGTCAGATTTATATGGGTGATTAATAACACATATTTATGCCATGTGGCAAACTAAAAACACACATTTAATTTCACTTTACACGGTCTTTAAAGCTGTTAGATGGTCAAATCTACAGTTTCTCTAAACTGAAGCTATCAAAGAAACTTTCTGAAACACAATTATCGTTTATAAAATTACAGCAAAAGTCCACTCTGATATCTGAACAGCTGCTATAATGATCCAGTTTTTGGTTTTTCACATCTCACCTTTATTATATGGGTTCTTACTGAAGAGGAACCGGCTTCTTAGAACCTTGTGGTGGCTCTTTAGTGAGTTTGTCTGATATTAACTGAACTGAAAGTGTTTCCTCTTCAAATCCTGACAGTTTGTTTCTTTCCCTTCTCTTTCAGAATTTGCTGCCCTTGTAAAAGAATGAACAGCTATCATGAAAGCCCACCTCCATCACCATGACTCCCCNTATTAAGATGTATATATATATACTGTATACGGTAGTAAGTTTTGTGATCGTCTATTGTTGTCCACTGTTGTCATCACTATTTGTTTTTAAAAAATCAGGTCTCTTGTAAATGAGTCCTCATGGCTCAATGGGACTACCCTGTTTAAATTAAGGTTGAATGAATGAAAAGTTAAATATTTATAAAGTAAGTTAATAACATTATTAATCGACAGAAACTGGACGTTGGTTCCACAAGAGAGGCGCCTGATCTGAAAGCTCTGCCTCCCATTCTGCTTTTAGAAACTCTAGGTTTGCCAAAAGCCAAGTGATCGCTTCATCCTTCACTGACAGAAATGAGGAAATGGATTTGTCACGACTCACGAGCGAATTAAAACATGTCCAACGTTGCTTCGTGAACCTCTGATGATTTCTGCTGGATTTTGTGTTGTAGGATGAGTGATTCATGGTTTTATTAAATTTTTTAAACAGTTATATTGTCATATAAACCCAGAACTTCGGAGCGCAGAGACCGGAGGAGGTGGGGCATTCCAGACATTCCAGAGACCAGCGCTGACAGAAAGAGGAAGTCACGAGCGAATTAAAACATGTCCAACGTTGCTTTGTGAACCTCTGATGATTTCTGCTGGATTTTGTGTTGTAGGATGAGTGATTCGTGGTTTTATTAAAATTTTTAAACAGTTATATTGTCATATAAACACAGAATATCGCAGCGCAGACAGGAGGAGGTGAAGCATTCCACACATTCCAGCAGCGCAGCGACATGAGGAAGTCACGAGCGAATTAAAACATGTCCAACGTTGCTTCGTGAACCTCTGCTGGTGTCTGCTGGATTTTGTGTTGTAGGACTAGCGCTCCATGTTTTTATTTTATTTTATTAGAAGGTTTTATTTCCATAAACACAGAATATCGCAGCGGCTCTGAGCAGACAGAAGCAGGGGGCGGAGCAGATCCCAAGTTCACCAGAAGCACGGACTGTGCCATATATGGCTCTGAGGGGAGGGAGCAGAATGCTTTTCTGCGCTGAAAATATTTCTAAGTCCCAGAGAGTCCCAGAGTGTTCAAATATCGCAGACCCTAGCTTTAATATTTTACACAATCAAAATCAGCTCTTTTTCTATAATCATTGATTAATCAGGTTATCAGATAATAATTTTTACCTTAATAAAGAGTAATAATAAATCTTTGAAAAGGTAAACAAACTAAACTAAAAGTTATGAGTCTAAAATAAGCTAATATTTGGTTAGTGTTCCAGAAAGAAAAGCAAAATACAGAACTAAACCATGAATATTTTGTACAGGAACTACATCCACTGGTGCAACTGATCATTTTTCCAAACTAAACGTCTCTTGTGATTGCACACGTTCGTGCAGCTGTTTGGCGTATTGTTTATGCTTTAACTGTTTAGTGTATTTTTAGTTAACATTTTTCTTGGTTCATATCTTAGATCTTACTAATGTTCTTCTTTTTACATTTTATTGTTGGGTGTAACTGGGACCCTTTGTACATAATTTTGTTCCACCACATGTACCACATGTGGTGCGAATGACAAATAAAGAAACTCTGACTCTGAGTTATTAGAAAAATAGAAAATAAAATGTGTTTGGAAATGCCGACATATTATACACAAAAAGAACATAAAACCTGAACATAAGGAAAGTTTTAAATATTTTACTGCTTTTATGAAGATGCTCACAAATCCTAATAATCATCTAATCAATATGTCTGATCAGAACCACAGTTTGTGCCCCATTTCTAAATTTTAAGTTTTCTTTAAAAAAGAATGCACTTTAAAAGAGGACAGATTAATTTTATCTACAATCATGTTGAAAGGATCTCCCGCCCCCACCGATGTCGTTACTGCAGTCAAATAAAATATTCAGTCTCAGGCTTTAGAGTACAGCCGTAATTAACATGCTTAAATGGCAATCACCCTTTACTTTAAAACATAATTTTACATCTGATAATTCTCAATCAGGTCCTCTGGACAGTTTCTTTTTAGTAGAAACGTTTCACCCTCACTCCAGAGGGCTTCATCAGTCATTTTACATGTACACGAGGGTCATATAGGATCAGTTGCATCAGTGGATGTAGTTCCTGTACAAAATATTCATGGTTTAGTTCTGTACATAAATTTACATGTTCTTTTACTTACATTTTTCTTTGTAAACAAGATAAATAATGTTGGTGCTTTCTGCAGAGGTCGTAAAAATATTGTTCTGCTTTAATAAGCTAATTCAGTTTATAATTTCCTCACACTCTATATTTTCCTTTTCTTTTGTCTGAATGGTCTTAAACTCCCATCCCACACGCTCTTGAAACAAAGAAAATATTAGTTTAAAAGTGTAGAAGAGTGAAGAAAATGATTTCTATACACTTGATGCGAATCGACCAGACCTCTGTGTGTACAAAGATAAGCATATGTATTATGGTTTTGTGTAGAGCCTGACCGATATATCGGTAGGGGCTGATAGTTTAGGTCAATAGGCATTTGGGGATATATCGGCGACAATGAACCCCTTACATGCCGATTTAAACACTTCCAATTTTCACCTCTAGAATGATGGGAATGAGCCGTGTCCTTACTTGCAAATGACGTAATTTTACAATGTTTCCAGCAGAGGGCGCATGTGGACTACTTTCAAGTCATGACCATGCTGCTCACAGCACAGCCGAGAGGAGACCCAAGAAGCAGGGAGCAACTAAATACTGTGTAGCGTATTTAGCTGGACAGAGCATGGTAAGTTAATTGTAATGATCTGTAAAATAAATTTAAAAAATCAGCAATACATTTTCTTCAATCCTCCAAGCTGCTTGCCATTGGCTACTTGCCTCTCAAGTTAGCGAGCGAACGTTTAGATAAACTAGCATGGGCTACTGCCTTGTAAAACTTTTTCCAGAACAACAAAGCTAACGTAGCGGTAAAATAAAAACGTTATCTAGCACTTTGAGATTTTCATTAATGAAAAGTGCGTTATAAATTGAATTCATTATTATTATTATTATTATTATCTTTGTCGTCCTCAATGAAACGCATCGTTTGTCTGGAATCTTTACTTCTCTGCAAAGAAAAACAAACTCTGCTGCAGTCGATACAGTTTAGGCCTTCACCATACGTGACTGTTTAAACAATGAACAGAAGAAGAGCATTTCTTTGTTTCATTTATGTAACACACTTGATAACTTTATGGTGAATAGTGAAGGATGGAAAATGTAAAAGGCACATTAGGAAGACTGTTTTTATGACCAGTGTACCACTTGTAAACACTTGTGTTTATCTAAAGGACATTCTTGCACTATATTCATCCACCCAGTCTCTACGATCACAGAACAGTAATCTCCTTCACATTCCACAAACCAAATTAAGGATCATGGGAGACCGGGCATTCTGTGTGGCTGCCCCCCGCCTATGGAACTCCCTCCCTGACTACCTGAGAGCTCCACAGTCACTGGTTGACTTTAAAAACGGCTTAAAGACTTTTCTTTTTAAGCAAGCCTATTCTGCCTCCACATGATTTTATCTTTGATCTTAGTTGATATTATTATTGATTTTAATTGATTTTATCACTTGTTTTATTAGATTTTTGCTTTTGTTGCACTTTGTAGCACTTTGAGATTTTTATTAATGAAAAGTGCGTTAAAAATTAAATTCATTATTATTATTATTATAAACCTAGGCTCTAATTTGCCTAGCTTCGTGGTTGCTAACAGCTTCCCCTCCCAATATATATTGATGATAGCCAAAATGTCCATATCAGTCGGGGGCTCTAGTTTAGTGTTTGCCTCACCTTCTTCAGGTCCTCCTGCAGCATCTTCACCATGGCTTCTAGTTTAGTCACCTTCCTCTCCAGTCCTATGTGACCCTCACTGTGGAGAGAAACACATCCTGTGAGGAGGCTTCGTAAATGCAGCAGAGAAATGAATAATTACTGTGTCAACAACTGGCAATCTAGAACTCATAATTTGTAGCCAAACTGTGAATTAACACGGCCTACACCAGAAATTCTGTGGCAGCAAAGCGTCCCTCAATCTAACGGGACGTTTTATTAGAGATTTAATAAAAGTGTGGAGTGAACAAGTTATGAAAACAAGCTAACAGAAGCAGCACGAGTGTATCATTGCCTTGACGAGGGCCGTGACATCGGAGCAGGCTGCAGCTCCATGTGTGGCTGCTGAGGACTGGACGCACCGCTGCTTCGATGGTTGGACTCCCCGAACACGTAACTTCTCTGAACTGGGAGGAGACAGAAATGAAGAAAAGTGAAGAAAAGCACTTACAAAAGAGTTTATTTACATTAAATGGTGAGTAGAAGTTTATTTTTACTGTAGTGTGTGCTTCTCTCATTCTCAAAGGTACTGGCCACATCCACAAGGTGAGTCCACTCCAGAGGACTTTCCCTATCTGAGGGTGGGAGGGGCATCAGCTCCTGAGGGAGGGGTCCTCGATGTCGCTCCACCAAATCCACCAGTGAGGTGTCGGATGCTGAAAGGTCACCTGATTTAAATTACGAAACGCACAAGATAAATAATAATAATCAATATGTCACATCTATGACCATTTTGCATTTTTCACTTAAAAGGGTGCAGCGGGTATTTATGGTATTTTTTTTGGATTATAAGGCACATTAAGCGAAACACGTTCATTTTGACAGATTTTTGAGCGCCGTGTACCACATAAAATCCATTGGAGGTCAGTAAGCACAACCAGAATTAATACAAAAGGTTCAACGGATCATAATGCTCACTGATGATTTTTGAGAAAAATTAAAGGATTTTAAGTGCACCTTATAGTCTGAAAAATACGGTAAACAAATATTTAAATCTACTACGCTGGCTTTATTGTTAGAGTTTCATTTATTTATCTTTTTTTTTTATCTCGATAATTTGTATATTTCAACATGAAACACTTTCCCATGTTGAGCACTGTTCAGGCCACCTGGATAAATTAAGTGACCAATAATAATGCAATCCAAATAATAATAATAATAATAATAATAATGTCATATTTTTGTCATCTATGCATGTTTCCACACAAGACGAAATTTGACTCTGCATTTAACCCAATCACCACCAGGTGGCAGCGGGCAGCTATAGAAAGCACTTCCCTTTCAATAAATCAAAAGATCAAACCATATTTAAGTAAATACGAACGTGCACATGTAAAATACAGCTTACTTATATATTTTGTAGCATATTTTTCAAAGTAGTTAAACATCAGCAGTGAAACGTTTCCTCCTTTTCTCACCGTGAAGTTTGACTCCAAGCTTGTACGAAGGCCGTCTAAGAGGGACGCCGCGGGTGGTGGGTGAGCGGGGAAGGGTGGAGCAGCTAAAGAGGACGTCGGGGCTGAGAGAGGGTTCAGTCACCGAGTCGCTCAGCGAGGGAAGCCGCTGACCGCGATAGATGCTCTCATCCGACAGGGTACGATGGAGCGAGCGGCGACGGCTGAGGGGCTGGCTCGGCGGCGACTTCTGGCCGTGCTGTGTCGAGGAGAAGAGTACGGGGTGGGGGGTGGAGATACAACAGAAACAAATAAATAAACTGAAAGCAAAGATGGAACTTTAGCGTCATCGTATTTTTATATTTTTGTTTAATCAGGGACCAAATTAATGCACTGTATAATAATCATTTGTGCATTTGCATGCTTAATATTTTCGTTAGAGATGTTAGATGTAAATAAAAATAAAAAACTAAATACAATATAAATGAGAAAAAGAAAATCCAGTTACATATTATGGTCAAGTAAAATGATAACAGACGGGGTTACTTGATAGGAGACAACTTTACGTTGAAAAGCTGATGATTCAAACACAAACCTCACTTTTGTTATTTGTCTTTCTTTTCCAGAAAGTACCTTTTCTTTGTGTTTTCTTGGTGGCGGGGGCGTGTCGTGAGCACTGTGCCTCTTTAGGTCTTCCTCTATGGTAGATTTAGCATGCTGCTGTGGTGAGTGCATGTCTCTGAGAGAAGGTCTAGCTGCCGGGGTTGGAACCAGATCTCCTCCGCTCTCTCCAGGAGATTTCCTAAAACAAAAACAGTCAAAATAAGCACCCATTTAAAAAAAAAAATCTATATGGTTCAAACAATCTTAGAATAAACCAAGAGAAACGTGCATGTTAAATAATTGGTAGCTGCTGCTATATTCTTCTCAGCCACAAGAGGGCAATCAAGTAGCATCTATGTGATTTGTAGTGGAAGACTCTTTAAAAGTGGGTGGACTATTTGTGATAAAAAATGTAATAAGAATTAAAGCCAGTCTTGCATGAAGGATATTCCAAAGTGAAGTATAGTTAACTTTTATCAGAGTTAGAGGACAGACTCTTAAACTGTGAACACGAGAGTTTCAGAAAAGTTACAGAATGCTTATAAAGGAGCTGGGAAAGAAAACCTCATACGTGCGCATGCAGGATTCACTTTTCTAAACTCATCCCCACATCCTTCTGTTTCTCCACTCAGGAACAATGCCCTGTTCTGCCACCTCTACCCATGAGGTGGTACAAATTAAGACTTTTCTTTTTTCTTTTCTTTTAACGGTTACATGATGCTGAAACGAGCTACAAAATGTCAGCAGAGCAGGAACATCCATCATTAGCTTCGAGAACCTCCTAAAAACTCATCTGCTATGAAAACACCTTCTCTCTTAACACCTCTAACCCACACATCACGTCGTGTTCTTCACAGAAACGGCACTTAATGCTTATTCCTGTCTTTCTCACTACACACGAGCTTAAATGCCGTTACTCCTTCTTAAAGTCTCTTTGAATAAAAGCATTTAGCTAAATGACAAAATGTAATGTGAACTAGAGAAACTGCATTTTCAGCGAAAATTCATTGTGAATGCTTACTGTAGAAGAACTTGTTGAAAAAAAAAGTTAAAATTAGCTATGAAAAAAGCATGTTGAAATGGAAGAACAAGCTAAATTACTAGAAGAAAACAGGAAGAACACATATTTGCTGAAATAGGTTTACATAATTAGGAATTAGCAAGAAAACCGCAAAAAAAGGGGCTGAAATTAGCAAGAAAAAAAGCTGAAAAGTAGCTGAAAGGCAGAAAGGAGCTTAATCACCAGAAGGAAGTGGAAGAAGCTGAAATGAGCTATAAAAAAGTGGAATTAGTTGAAAAAGCTAAAATTAGCATAAAACCAGCTTAATAACGGTAGCTGAACTGAAACTAGCAGAAATAAGCTGAAAGGAGCATACCGGTAACGAGCTGAAATAAAAAGAAATAATTTAATTAGGCTGAATCAGAAATTAGCACAAAAAACTGGAATTTATCTGAAAAAAGCTGAAATGAGCTAAAATGCTAAAAGGCAGAACAAGCTTAAAATAGCAGAAGAAAGCAGAAAGATCACGTTTGTGCATGTAGGCAAAAATGAGCACAAAAAGTGGAAATTATCTGAGAAAAGCTGAAATTAGCTAAAGAAAAAAAACTGCTAAAAAGTAGCTAAAAATGCAGAATGTAGCTTAAATTACCAGAAGAAAGTGGAGAGAGCAGATTTTTGCTGAATTAGGCTGAAAAACATTGAAATGAGAGCAAAATATTGGAATTAGCTGAAAAAGCTCAAATTTGCATAAAACAATTAAATACTGGTAGTAGCTGAAATAGCAGAAAAAAACTGAAACTTGCATAAATAAGCTGAAAGGAGCATAACAAGCTGAAATTAGCAGAAAAAGTCAGAAGCACAAAAATGTTTTAGTTAGTAAAAAGAATGTAAAAGGATCACAAAACAGCTGAAGTTAGCTGAAAGTGGCTGAAAAAAGTTTAAATTTGCACAAGGAAGCTGAAAGAAGCTGAACCAGAGCAAAATGTGAAAGGAGCAGTAAAAGGTTTTAAACAGATCTAAAGATATGAATGACCTCAATTCATTTTCTCTGAGAAAAAAGTGGCATAAAAAGCTAAAGTTGCACCAATACCAAAAGTCATAACACCCTTCTCATGAGCAAGCTGAACGTTTTGATTTATGATTTATTGAAATAGCACAAAAATTGTGGAACGAGAAACATGCTGAAAAGCGTACATAAGAAAAATGGATCACGATGGCGAATGCTTCTTAAACATTCACACTATAAGTAAGCATCAAACCCCTGTGCTTTTGTGCAAGGCATTTAAAATTCATTAAGCCCTTTTGTCAATACTATGCTTTAAAAAATGCATAGGCTGTAAATTCACTCTAAAAAAAATCTGCTGCAACGTTTTCCAGGCTTTCTCTGCGTGTTCTTACTTCCGCGTGTCTCCAAAATCCACAGAATTGATAGTGGAGCCAGGTTTCCTCCAGCCGATCAGATACTTGGACTGAGCTCCCTGACGGGGGTAGAAGCTCTTGGGTCCCGAGGTCTGAGACGAAGGGGAGGTGGCTGAGGATGACGACTCTTCTCTGGGAGAGCTGTGGCCAGAGTGCCTGGAAAAACAGACAAATGAGTTACACATGACTGACAAATAAAAGAAAGCAATGATTGTTCATATTCTTACAAATTTATAGAGAATATAAATTGTTCAACTCCTCAGAAATCAAAATTTGTCTTTGGGCCGGCATTTATGAATTCAACACGTTTTCCATGGAGGATTTTCCAAGAGAACATTCTTTATTCGGTTAAAAATGGAAAATGGATCAAGGCTCTTGGCCTGCTCGCACATTTCATCTCTACAACGCCGACAGAATACAGATGCATCCTAAATGAAATGAATCCTGATGTCTGGGTCAGACACTGTAACTATCTGGACTTCTGAAATAAACTTGATCCAACAGGAAGAAGTGGCCACTGGAGTTCTCTCAGATCTCACCAGCTCAGCTATGAAAAGTAGGACGTGTGTTCCACATTTCCTGAGGCCTAATGTGAAGAGATAAAAGGGAATTAAAATTACTCTTTGTGCTCGATTTCCAGAAAAGCCTTGCAGAGAAGAAGGCTGTCTAGTATCCGTTCTTTTTCGGGGAAGTCTCGCTTCAATAATAACTTGAGTTAGGCTGCAGAGGTGAGGCTCGTAAAGAACATAAATTAGATTTAAAACAAAAGCAAAACTTGTAGAAAGAAGGTAAAACTTTAATAACTAGAGAAACTGCATGTGCTGCGAAAACGCAGTTATTGCTGAAAAACCTGCTAAAAACAGCTGAAATTAGCTAAAACCTGCTGAAATGTAGCTGAACTGGAAGAATAAGCCTAAAATTTGCTGAATTAGATTATCAAGTAGAAACAAGTAGAAATGAGCACAACAATTAGGAAATCTGCTGAAAAAAGCTGAATTAGCAACAACAAAACCCCAGATGAAAAGTAGCTGAAAAGGCAGAAACGACAGAGGCAATGAGGGTTTCAGTGTCTTAACCAGGGACACTTCAGCATGTGACTGCTGGTGGAATCAAACCCGCAACTGTTGCATTGGACATCTGCTCTAACCACTCAGCCACAGCTGCCCCATGACAAATTTAAGCTCAAAATCAGTAAAACTGGTTGAGTTATAGCCATTTTTGTGTTAGCTAAGGTTGTTTCCATCTTGAATGTGGCCGACTCCAAAGCTTTTAGCTAGGGATGCACGACATTATCGGCATGGTATCGGTATCGATCGATATTATCATTAAAGTTCAACATCAGACATTCCATCAAAATAACTCACCGATATAAAAGACGCTGTTGTTGTATGACAACCCAGTGACAAGGATGCCTGCAGCGCCAGCACTAAGTGATGACGTCACGCGCGACTAACTGATTTGATCACAGCGGAGGGGAAGAAGTGAAATCGTTGGCGTGTGCAAGTTTTATTTTTCGTTGAGGATGTCGGATTCTGCAGATTTTTGGACAACGTTGAGCCTCGCTACATAATTCCCAGTCGGAGATATTTTTCAGACGTAACGTTACCAGAGTTACAGGCCGTCATTTCCGACGTCATTGAGAAGCTAATAGCCGATAGCACTTGGGTGAGTTTTACCACAGAAATATGGACGTCGTGTTAGCCCCGTTAGCATGATTAGTCTTACGGCACAATGGAGACAAAAACTTTGAACTTAAAAATACTGTCCTTCATGCACAAGAGTGCAGAGGATCCCACACTGCAGCTAGAAACCTGGAACAAGCTCCACAAATGAGACAGCATCACAGGTGACTAATGCTAATAACATTTAACACTTTTCATTTAATATAAGTTAAAGTGCTATGCATATCATATGGCTGTTACTGAATATATGTCAACAGCTCTTACAGCTGTTACACAATTTTTGTATCAAATAAGCCTAAATAAGAGAGAGGGCTATGTTCTGACAAAGGAAAGTACAGTATATAAAAAATATTGATATCGGTCAAATACGTTTTAACATATCGGCGTATCGGCCAAAAATCCAATATCGTGCATCCCTAGTTTTAAATGATCGTCCAAAATGGCCCCATCATATTTATGTGATCTTATTAATATCTACACTCCTGTAAGGGCACTCCGGTCTACCAACCAGTTTCTCTTAGATGTCCCCAGATCCAAAATGAAATCCAGAGGTGATCGGGCTTTTGCGGTTGCTGCTCCAAAACTGTGGAACAGTTTACCTGAGAAAGTAAAGACCGCTCAGACTGTTGACACTTTTAAATCTTCACTTAAGACTCATCTCTTTTACTTGGCATTTGATCCTCGCAGAATGTGAGATCAAATTTTGAGCAGATTTTATTGTTGTTGCATTTACTGATAGCTTTATTATGTTTAGTGGCACTAGATGCATTTTACTCTGTTTTTATTTTTTTAACTGTAAAGCACTTTGGTCGACTTCGGTTGTTTTTATGTGCTATATAAATAACATTGACATTGACATTGACATTGACAAAATGTACGGTAGTTCATATAATACTGAATATTATCTTGCACTGCATGTGTGGAAGTCCTTTCAATAATTTTTTTGTGTATTTTAAACTGTATGAATGAACAGTGGTCAAAATCCATAACAATAAAAAGTTTTGAAAAGTGGTAAGGGAACAAAGGAGAATAACCTACATAGCGTATTGAGCCAAGAATGTTTATTATTGCAACACACAACACTGCCTGTGTTTCCCCATCTGCTTCAGACGGTTACCTCGGCCTCTGGCTGGATCGTGCGTCTGTCAAGGTAAACAACTGCTAAAGATGAGCAGAAATAAAGTCACGGACATGAACTAGCGTCTCTCTCGACCTCAGCGTCAGGATTACTGAACTTTGGTGTGAAATACTGAGTTCATGACAAGTCACGTATATTTATAAGAGGAGAGCCGTTCAGCCGAGACGTGCGTTCCTTCTTACGTTTGTTTTTCTTCTGGAGGATTAAAAAGCACAAAGAGTTCAGAATTTCTCAGTAAAACAAAGTAAAAAAAAAAAACAGCCAAGTGTTTTGTCATGCGTCTTAACTTGATATATATAAGTTAGCTCTTAAGAAATATTTTTTCAACTCCTTAAATGATCCCACCGTCATGTTTGGAACCTTAACAAGAGGGATAACATCCACTTAAAGTATCGTGGATATAAATCTTCTTAGGAATGCAAATTGTCTGCCAAAAGGAAACACACACTGAGCTTGTGTTGAGACGAACCAGAACTGAAGTTCAGACCAGTTTTAGATGTACACAGTTGAGAAGATTAGGATGGACCTGGACATAAATTACATAGGAGAATATTAAACAAATCAAAATAATATATATGAGTCATTCTATAATTGGAGATACATTTGATGTCCAGAGTCATTATGTTTGGCCTGCTTTGTTGAATTTTTTTCATTTTTTTTTAAATCTTAAAAATTTCTTGATTATTTGTATTGATCACAATATGTCACTGTTCATAACATTAATATAATTACATTTAAACATGTTTTATATAGTTCCAAAAACATAACTACTTGTTGTCCGAGTTGGTCATGGCTTTTCCTTCCCATTTTTGAAAATGATGGAAAAACAGGTTTTTCAGGTTTTTATTTTTTGGAAACTATAAAATATTATTTTTCCAGCCTGCTGAAATAGTCAATTATACAAGAATATTGCAGTAAATTAATTAAAAATACTTTTTTTTCTAAAAAATATGTGTCCGAGAATATTTTGTCAACTCTGTTACCATAAGGTTATGTCCCTTTAAATTTTTGGAATGACATTCCACAGCTATAAAAGTTGCATGAAATGACATCACTTCCTTTTGCTGACAAGATCTCAAGCACTCAGAGGTGTCTACCCTTCTCTGAGAAATTATTTCAATATGTAAAGCGTCAACACCAAGAGTTATCGTTTTTTATGTCAATCTTGTTACTCTAATAACACTAGGAAGACACTATTGATTTTTTTAATTAAAATATTTCTATTTAAACCGTTCTAAACCATAATATTTTTTTTTTTTCCATTTATAGATGGCCTCCCTTCACACCTTATAGCCATCCTCTCACTCCAATATGTATATATATATATATTTTTTTTTTTAATAGAGAGAAAGAAAGAAAAGAGAAAGTGAGACAACAAAACAACAATTATCCACAAAAAGAGCACAAGGCAAACACACCAAACCTCCGTCCACAATCCTGCAAAGCACATGACAGAGCACAGCAACAAAACATACAAGCATAAAGACTGATAATATTCATGACCTTGCATTAGATTTCTATATATAAACATACCCATACCTACAAGTATATATACAGTATACATACATATATATTTATATTCATTTATATACCCATCTACATATATCTACATATACATCCCTACATCCATTTGTGTGTGGTTGTGAGCATGCATAAGTGAATAAGGTTCCTCCAATAGAACATTTAGTAGCGAATGTGAAGCATCAGAGATCTGTCCCTCCAAAGCCCGAGACAGACGAAAGGGCGATCAGAGCCCAAGACCCCAGGAAGGACCCCGAGCCCAGAGTCCCCAGGACCACCCGAACAGGACGAGCCACTCGTCCACTCCCCAGATCCGACCAAGGGGAAGAACCGGACGAACCCCACCAGGGACCACACACAATGACCCCCCGGGGTCAACAGCGACAAATACACAGGCCCCCGCCGGAGCCCGCTGCACCGATGTAGCCCCAGGGCCGGTCGCCGATGCTCGGGCACCGGGGACGCCCACCCCTCAGGTCCAGACCCGACAGGACCAGAGGACCCGAGCCCCACCAGGCAGCCACCAGGCCGAGCCGACAAACGCCCAAGCGCCCAGCCCCAGATAGTGAGGGTCCCAAGCACGCCCGCGGGCAGAGGAACACCCACCAGGGGGCCACGTGGCAGGAGTGCGACACTAGGTAGCCTCAGAAGTATCAGAGAGGGGGCAGTCCAAGTCCCAGCCTGACACTTAAACATTCATACACAGATACACTCATTCAGACCCACCCTCATCCTCACCCTCAGACATAGAAAGACAAACAGTAACGACACGCTCCATTCATAATCCCGATGCACACTCTATACCCCCCAGGTCCAAGACATGTACCTGCTCCCTACATGGGGCAGCCCACATCCAAACCCAGGAGGTAGGCCCATTCATTCTGGGGTGGAGAGTAGCAGACATCCAAGATCCGGCCCACCCCACGCCCCGCCGACAGGACAGGACAGGACACTCGAGCCCAAGCAGCCCCAGGGGGAGCGCACTGCCAGTCCCGCCCGCGGCAACCCCGCAGGCCCCGAACCCCCCCACACCCCAGCACAACCCCTGACGGCCCACCCCCAGAATGTCCGCCAGGCAACCAGGGGGGTAAGAGAAAAATAAATAAATAATATATATATATAAATAAATACATAAATAAATAAAATTGAAATTAACAAATCAAGACCCCGACACACACACCCCCGTCCCCAAATGTACTGTTGGTGAGTGTTGTTCTAAAGTGTACTTAAAAAGGAAAGAGAAGGAGCAAAGGCTGGCATTATACCAGTTTCCCCTCCACTCCAACTCTAACCCAAGCCCTAATTGTCTAAATGCATAATGTTGAGTGAGCATAGGCATGGGGGTGAGATTGGTGTCATCCCGCCACCCATAGCCATAGTACTCAATCCATTCCCTATATGTGACTTTTATGAAGAAGTTTATGAATGAATGTCTAAAGTGTAAATAAAATTGAGTCCCAGGTGTTCTGAACAACAGAGATGTAGAACCATCGCAGCACACCCGAGACTCAAATTCCCTACATGTATTAATTTAAGATGAAGAGGGCGGAGGTGCGTGTTGAGGGATGGGGAGAAAAATATCTGCAGGAACAGTGCTCCCACAGCGAGTCAGCTCCCCCGCTGACCCTGCGTACCCCCCCAGCTCGCCAAGGTCCACCCAAGGAGCGAGGAAAAAGAAACACCTCTCCGACCGCCAGGCCATTGAGCCAAGACCAGAGAGGACACGGCCCCGAGGGCCGCCAACAGCAGAACCAACAGCCCACACCCACCAGGGCCGCCGTGACCCCTGCGAACCGCAGTCAGCCCGCCGTCCAAGAAGACAAACCATAATTTTATTGGTGATGTGTGCTTTTAGCATTTATGCTAGCAAGTGGAGTTTTTAACAAAAACGTTTGAAATTGTCAATTCTGTTACTGTCAAACTCTGTTACAAAGTTAACCAAAATTTGAGAAATTATCAGGTTTTTTTTGTCATTTCTTGAAGTGCCAAATGTATCTCCAATTATAGAATGACCCAGTGGCTGTCCTATAGAGCCTTCAAACGTTACTTTTTTTTGCCCATATTAAGAATGTCCTTTAGTGTAATTTCTCTGAATTTCAGCAGTGGCTATTCCACTGAATTAAGGAAAGGTTAATCTAAAATAAATCCCCTACAGATCCACAGACTGCATTGTTTCTATGCTTTATACTCAGTTATATATGATGATTGCAGTGATTTAATTGGCTTGTTTTCAATTTTTTTAATTGTGTGCATCAGCTCTACAAGAGCTTGCAATTTTCCACTTCATGATTTAAATCTTGTTTTTTTGCATGACAAGCAATAAAGTATGACTTTTATTATTTTGTTTTGAGGGCAATGGTCACAATTACTGTACTACTGTATTGCAACAGGTCAAGCATATTCTGAAGGTGTGTGTGTGTGTGTATGGGGGGGTGCATATGTTTTATTGTAAATTTAGTTTTAACGTGGTGGTAAGATGCCGACCTGAGCCCTTACATGATGTGTGCTTGTGAAAACGGTGCATATGGTCAGAACAGAGACTCCTTTGTTTGCATGTCTGGGGTCTTCCACAGCAAATGTACTGAGGTAGCAGTCTGACACAGCGAGAAGATTACATTACACATAACATCTCTGGGCTTTTAAAAAGGAGAAAACCGCTAATCAGAAACAGCTTTTAAGACTGTATGCTTGGACGCAATCTGTCCATTCAAACAAGATGTTGTCAAGGCTTTAAATTCTGCACGGTTTATGTAAAAAATAAGCATATAAACTGCCCATATGGAGCTTTTGGGCAGTTTGATAATATTAATGGTTTCCATTTGGTTCATCTGTTGAGGTTTCAGCACATAAGCAAAAGTGTGGGTTGTTTGTTTTTTCTATCTCTTGGCCAGCTTTGTTTTTATCTGCCCACACACAAATCTATAGTTTGTTGAAACAAAGATGATTAAAGTCCTCGTTCATACTGATTAAATGAAAATGTTTTTTTTTTCTACTCAATCAGAAGCAATAGTTTTAAATCACTCTAATTTCCTTACTGACTAAAACAATTTCATTATTTCCGTTTTTGTTCCCTGAATAACTGCAACTCTGACCTGCGCTACAAATTGAAATAAATAAATGTAATTCATTGGCAAAACAGTTTTATTTTCTTTTGTACACTTCTTCAAAATTGTGAAAACAGTGCTTTAACCACTTGTGCAGCAACACAAAAAGAAAAAAATATAAACGTAACAAACCTATTAACTAGCATAAAAAGAAAGAAAAAATAAAACAGATTTCTGATCCAAATATGCGCACATTATTTTTGATTCATTCTAGTGAAAATGGCATTTTATAATTAGCTTGGACTTTTAATAATACCAAACCAAAATCATTTCCTCCAACCTTGCCAGCTCAAATTCTAATTTAGTTTAATGGGCAATTGGAGGTCTTCATTGGGATTCATATCAAGCTTGATCAGTTGGCATGTTTATGCAGACTTTATCTTCCATGTATATTTTGGGATGTTTTGGCTGGCTTCTCCTCTCTCTGTTGTTTAATCAGTTTGCATGAATGCATCTTCATATGATTACATGATAAATAAATGATATGGTTAATGAAAAGGAACAGAAAGAGATTAAATGGAGCTTAAAAGACAAGAATCCTAGTAACAAGAAAAATGACACTACCGGTAGTCATTAGTATGAAGCATCACTTTGTGTCGATGTTGGTTTTATTACACTACCTGTGTATCAGAGAAAGAAAAACGTTGTGCAGGAGCAAGTTTCAGGTTGTTTATGCCACCATGTTTCTGCTGCTGGTTTCCCACTCAGCCACATATCTTTTATTGATTTGGCCAGCTGTAAGAGAACAGCAGTGAATAGTTGAGCTCAGAATCTAAAACTAACTGATGCATTCTTTCTGGTGTTTACTTTTCTTTCTGTATGGTTCAACCTGCTGTTCTTTCTGTTTGCGTCTGTGTTTTCTCCTGACTCTGACTCTCTGACATTCTCTGACTTTTCGTGTTGATCCACACAAACATTACTCCTGAAGAAAGCTCCCACAGGTCATTGCAGTTAAAGGCGACGTGTCATGCTTGTTTTTCATTACTTTAAACAATTCTGAGGTCCAAACAGAATGTTTGTGGCACACTCTGGTGACAGTACAATAGGATTATGGTATCAAGCATTATTGCATATCCCTTAAAGTATAACGAGTGGCCTAATCTACCTTAAAGAAACTGGTTAGCATTCCAGCACACCAGTATGTGGTCATTCAGTTTCTCTCCTATAAAAGCATCAATATACCGTATTTTCTGGACTATAGGTCGCACCGGAATATAGGTCGTTTTGTCCAATTATTGCCAAAAAATTGGAAAAATCCACCTAAATATAGGTCGCACCTACATCACCGCCGACATAACGCGTCATCCACCGCTGAGGTGACGCGTCACCGCTGAGACAACTCGGAAATGTGGACGAGTGTTTAGCTCTGTTGCAAATGTCTGCCACATGAGCGCACAGCAAGGCTTTTAAGAAGATTAACACGGTAAAAACAATTATTGGTTTGCTAAAAATTATAGCTGACATTATAGCACAAGGGTTCCTGAGCTTAACCGTTCCTTAATAAATTCACGAAATGGTCTAATCTAAAATATAAACGGAAATAAAACGGAAGCTAACACGAGACGAGTCCATCTCTAAAACAACGAATAAAAAATCTAATTTTATCTCAAATGTCTCATACAAGGCAACAGTTTGTAAATGAAACCCATATTATTACACTCTGTAAGCTAAAAAAATATCCGCCGAGTGGTTTTTGAGCTATTTCTTTTATAATATACACGGAAATAAATCGAAGCTAACACGACACGGTTGCGTATCTAAAAACACGAATAAAAAATCAAATTTTATCTCAAATGTTTCATACAGGGGAACAGTTTGTGAATGAAACCCATATAATTACACTCTGTAAGCTAAAAAAAATATCTGCCGAGTGGTTTATGAGCTATTTATCTAAATAGTAGGTATCTGTTTACGGTAGCTAACCGCTAACAACGAAGCTAAAAGAACATTTTTTTTAAATCTCAAACATCTCATGAAGCTAGTCAGTTGTAAATGTCCATTGATTACATTATGTAAGTTTGATAAAAATCTGTCCTGTGGTTCTTGACTTATCTTGCTAACAAACACAGCTAACAAACACAGCAAAAAGTAGTTACCTCCAGAGCAGGAGGCCGGGCAGCGACAGAGTCAGTCCGAGCAGAGGAGGCTTTTTTCGGACACATGAGCTGGAAATTGTTGGTGGACTCTCTGGAAGTGTCCCCTAGCGGACAAAAGTGGTACTGCACCATTTTTAGCCAAAATGAAAAACGGTCATATCTGAGCCAAAAATTTGTCTAAAAATATGGGGGAAAATCCATAAATAGGTCTCACCTCTCTATAGGTGCAGGGCATGCAAATTAGGCAAAAAAATGCGACCTATAGTCTGGAAAATACGGTACTTAGATTAAATGAAACTACCATTCATTCATTCATAGATTATACTTCACCAGCGGCCTTGCATGCCAACATTTTGAACAATGTTATGAAATCTGTTAGCACTCAGAGTATGTTGGGAATGACTCTCAGCTACTACCACAACAAATTGTTGCTAAACATCAAAATATTTGACTCAGTTATAGTCACGTTTGTGTTTGCTCAGAGTGATTAAAGGAGAAATGAAAAGTGTTTTTAAGCTAATAGTAGTCTAATGAAAAGCATAAAATAAGCTTGTTGAGAAATTTTCACAAGTCAAAAATGTCATCCTAACTCAAATTTAGACTTTGCAAAGTGAAAAAATTCTCATCTGGTGTTTTTGACCCCCCTCCTCCTGCCTGCTCTCCGTCCCCTGAATATGACGTAGGCAGTGCAACTAGTCGTCCCTCATACAGTAATATTAGTGTGTGTTTTAGTTGTGGACAAAAAGGTTTCAGTGTGTAGCAATTATGGATGCAGCAAAAAAAAATCTATTTTTTAAAGAATCAAGATTCTTAGTCCTGGCGATTCAGAATCTATTCTAAAAGCCCCAAAATCGATTTTAAAACTTTTTAAAAATTTTATATTGTATTTTTACCGCTCCTGTGCATTAGGCCGCTGTAGAATTTTGGCCGTGTAGGGCCACCGTAGTTAGTTAGCCAGGCAGCTCCCAATGGAGCCTGCTAGCAAGGAGGGAGACAGCATGTTTCAACTTGCTCCTTCATCTTTAAAAATCATTTTAGATCCTACTATGTTCTGGGGAAGACAGAGCTTAACAAGACATTGGTAACTGTTTCAGGACATTTTCAACACCCCCACTTCCACGTTAGCATACGGCGCTAGCATGCTAACGTTAGCATGCGGCGGCTAACGCACGGCTATTCGTATTTCCAGGATAGAAATGCCCATTAATGCACTAAATCACCAAACTGTTTTTGA
>JBBPBX010002445.1:0-10564 GCA_038048925.1 Garcialebias charrua
CAAAACAATACTGAGGTTGAATGAGTTAGCTGCTGCCATTAGCATCACGTCAGCTGTAGGCCGGAAAACGATTTTAGCCTGTTGTAGATAATATCATGGCATTTGCGCTATCACATGAGTCAAGCAAAGACACTTACTTTTCAAGCAGGAAAGTTGCTAACTCTGCATCGCTTTGCAATCCTTTGAGCACTCGAAGCTCTCGCCACCTCCGCCATCTTGAAACAGCTACTGTTTGAGACGGGAGCGTGCCCGGCTGCTGCGCCTGCGCGCTGCCGCTGGGAGAGGCGGGGGGAGGGCGGGGGAAGCTCGTTCATGAAAATAACTCTGTTTTTATTGGCTGGTCAAAAACGGCCCGCTCTGGTTTTTATAAATGCTATTTTAACCACCGGGAGACGCCAGAGGAATATAGTATTTCTCAAAGATTACCTGTTTAACATCACTCTGACAAAAAATAGTGACTGAGAGAAGAAATATGTTTATAAAAAAAGCTACATACTGCAACTTTAATACAGTTTTAGATACTATCATCCATCCTCTTTCTTTAACCTTTTTTCCTAAACAATTAAAATGACCAATAGCCTCACATGTATACTTATGGTCGGCTAAAACCCTCGCATGTAATCCCCACCCAGAAAGGCTCCAGGCCAGGAGGCGAACCTGCGACCTTCTCGCTGTCAGGTGACAGCTCTAACCCCTGCACAGTTGCAGATACTGTATAAATGTGAAAACGGTAATTTACTGGTCAGTATCGTCCTGCGTTTACACTGCTCCTCCACGCCGCCCTGCTTCTTGCCAGATATTGTGAAAGGCATCTCAAATACAAATCGACGAACGTTGTGGCTCCTTTCAAAGTCCGTCTTCCTGTCCACCAGCTCCTTCTCATCCAGGTACGGAGTCACATGTGTCACCTGGATGTACGCGTACTTGGAGTCCAGGTCTTTGGGATTTATCTAGAGCGAATACATATTATTAAACGTGTTCAATAGTTATAAAGCTGAACGTTTTTACAAAATAGTGAACGCCCAAAATCTCACCCTCCCCGAGTCCTGAATCATCTTCACGTTCTCCTGCCCAAACTTGTCTGAGTACAGCTTCAGGAGCCTCTGGGAGATCTCAGACAGGGGGGTGAATTTGGGTTCTTTGTAGATGTACTCCTTGCCATCTTCATCTTCGAAGAAGCCCTGAAGAAGAAAGAAATGTTCTCATAAGCTACCTTAATACACAAAGACTGACAATCTAGTGGGAAAACATAAATAAAAAATAGAACGACAGCACGCCAAACTACATGTAACCAGTGAGTAGGACACTGATAAAATAATAAAAAAATTAAATTTTGTGTAAAAAAAAATAACAAAAACATCTAAGATCCAAGACTACAAACTACAGAAAGAACTTGCTAAATTAGTTTATTGAGATTAAACACACTGAAAGAGATACATCTCACACTGTCAGTAAAATCACCTATTTGTTATTTCTTTTTTTTATATTAATGGTAAAACGTTGCATAGCATTTTCTAAAAGGAGCTGAATCACTTAATTCAATGGTTTTCTACATTGAAAGATTCAAAACTGAGGCTGGAGCAAAGCAGGAGTTAAAGAACTAAAATAATAATTTAAAATAGACTGAGCATGCATCAGGGTACTGTATTAAAATAGACTGCATTAGTTAGACGACACAAGCTAAATCACCACTGCAGGTCCAACTCAAATGTTTGCTTTAATACCAATTTACCTCAGCCTCTGAGTCAGTAAACTGGTACTGCTACAGGGGTGTGGAAACACACACACAATAAAAACAGTTATTTCTTAACTACAAAAACGATAAATACATTTAATGCATTCAAATTTAAACTATTGCAAAAACCGGCCGGAATGTCAGGAAAAATTAAAAACCTTCAGATTAATATCTAAGAAAAAAATAAAACATATACAGTACAGTACACAGCTGGAGGCAAACACACCTGACAAATAAAAGAGAATAACTAAAATAAGGGTCAGTGCTGACATTATAAAAGATTATTTAACACAAAAGCAGAAACACTGAGATGAGTGCCATGCAAAAACAGTGTTGACATATTGTTACTGGGTCATTCCATGTCAGACTTCAACAACTCAGGTTTTATTTAGCTGTTTTATCAGCTGAAAGGTCAATCTATGTATGATACGTTGAGATTAGTTTACAGTGTTATTTTACAAGGATTAAAGCACTGGTTTATTTAACTTTTTTTATTTTTACAGACTGTGTTCCTTGAGGTACACTGTGTGGGGTGCTCTGCGTGTGTGGTATCGGGGGCCTGTTGCTTCGGCTGTTTGGTCCCTATGCAAACGGTGCAAGAGTTGGGTTTGCACTGCTGGCAGTAGGTCGGACCCCCTCAGGGTGGGAGTTGGACTCTGCCGGGGCTGCCTGTTGTCACCAATTCTGTTCCTGACTTTCATGGAGAGAATTTCTCGGTGCAGCCAGCGGGCGGAGGGAGTCCAGTTCGGTGGCCTCAGGATTCTGTTTGATGGAAAATATTCCATTGCATCTGATATTTGTAGATGATGTGCGGTCCTGTTGGCGTCACTGTGCCGTGATCTTCAGCTCTCCCGGTTAAAAGTCGATTGTGAGGTGGCTGGGACGAGAATCAGCACCGCCAAATCTGAGGCCATGGTCCTCAACTGGAAAAGGATGGATTGCTATCTTCGGGTCGAGGGTGAGGTTCTGCCTCAAGTTTGTTCACGAGCGAGGGAAGAATGGAGCGTGAGATTGACAGATGGATTGGTGCAGCGTGAATATGGTATTGCAGACGCTGTGCCAGTAAGATGTGGTGAAGAGAAAGCTGAGATGTAAAGCAAACCTCTCTGGTTACCCATCAGTCTACGTTCCTACCTATGGTCACAAACTCTGGGTAGTGACCAAAAGAATGAGATTGCAGATACTGGTGGTTGAAACGAGTTTCCTCTACAGGGCAGCTGGACTGTCCCTTAGAGATAGGGTGAGAAGAAGTGCAGTTATCAGGAGACTCAGAGTAGAACCGCTGCTCCTCCACATCAAGAGGAGCCAGTTGAGGTGCTTCAGACATGTCTGACTGGGAGGAGACCCCGAGGAAGACCCAGGACACGCTGGAGAGACTATAGCCGTTTTCGCATTGACCGGCCCTCCCCAGTCCGGCTCGTCCCTGGTTGGCCCAGAGCCAGCCCTGGCCCGCCCCCGTTCATTACGCATTATGTGGAGAGCAAGCCTTGAAGTGGGTGGGGTGTTCTCTTGAAGTGGGTGGGGTGTTCACTTGACGTGGGTGGAGTGTTCTTGTGTGCGCGCTTACAGTGTTTTGAGAGGAGACGCCGCTAAAAAATAATTTTTTAGCTGAGTATATATATTAGTGTTTCTGAGTTTAATATTTGTTAATAACTGATTACAAATCAGCTTATGTTAGCGTAAATAACACGAAGCGCGCACCCATTTCCGCCTTTCAGCGCGAACTGAATGTCATTAAAATATAACTAATATTGTCTAACTCTTGCGCGCAGCCAGGGTTTTAAAATATAACTAATAATCTCTAACTTCTACGTGCAGCTAGAATGTTAAGGGGGGTGATTCCTATATAGGTAAAGTGGACTCCTAAAATTCCAGTCCGCCGCTGTGGCTCAGAGAGATCGCGCACTGCTATTACACTCTTTTATCTTGACCCGAGGAAGCGGGTTCGCTTCCCACCTGGTACAAAGTTATTTTACTTTTTTTTTTATTGGAGTAAATAAAAAGGAGTTTGTTTAACAAACTCCTTTTTATTTACTCCAATAAAAAAAAAGTAAAATAACTTTGTACCAGGTGGGAAGCGAACCCGCTTCCTCGGGTCAAGATAAAAGAGTGTAATAGCAGTGCGCGATCTCTCTGAGCCACAGCGGCGGACTGGAATTTTAGGAGTCCACTTTGCCTATAAAGTAATCACCCCTCTTAACATTCTAGCTGCACGTAGGAGTTAGAGATTATTAGTTATATTTTAAAACCCTGGCTGCGCGCAAGAGTTAGACAATATTAGTTATATTTTAATGACATTCAGGTCGCGCTGAAAGGCGGAAATGGGTGCGCGCTTCGTGTTATTTACGTTCTAACATAAGCTGATACATAAGCTGATTTGTAATCAGTTATTAACAAAAATTAAACTCAGAAACACTAATATATATATTCAGCTAACAAATATATTTTTTAGGGGTTTCTGTAGTTAAATTTTAATGAAATTCAGCTAGCGCTGTGGTTGTTGTTAGAACGAGTCCAGCCCCTGCTGCAAACAACGAATCAAATGTGAGCAGTAAATTACGTCAAACTGGGCCGGGGGAGCCCGGCCCGATCAGAACCACGGTGTTCCAAAACGAGGGCGGACCCGGGGAAAAAAAGGAAAATGCGAACACGCCGAACCCGGGTTAGAAGGCGGGGCGGGGCGGCCCGGGCCATTGAGGGCCGGTCAATGCAAAAACGGCTTATGTCTCTCGAATGGCCTGGGAACGCCTTGGGGTCCTCCCAGAAGAGCTGGAAGAGGTGGCTGTGGAAAGAGATGTCTGGGCCTCCCTGCTCAAGCTGCTGCCCCTGCGACCCGACCCCGAAACAAGCACAGATAATGGATGGATGGAATTTGGCAGAGAAATACACAACACCACACTTCTACAGGGTGTGAAGACATGACTAAAAATAATCGTTCTGATTGACTGTGTTATGATAAACTGCTTGTAAGTACAATATTTTTTATTTATTAAGGAACATTATGTGTAGAATGCTTTTACAAAGTGCCAACATATGTTTCTTCTTTTTCATCAAACCTTTGTGGGGATGTATGCAGACTCAGTTTAATCTGGTGAGGCTTAACCTGTTGAATAATTTTCTAGAAAATATTTTTGCATATTGTAAAATATAAAAACTGTTAAAAATTATTTAAAACATTTAAAGAACATATTGAACTTTAAATAATGATAAAACAGACCTTATTTTAAGTTCTATTAAACAAATGATCAAAATAAACCAAACAAATAAATGCTCGATTCCTCATAAAAATCTGTTCCAATTCACAATTCTCACCATAACACAAACCTTTACAGTATAAAAGTATGAAACTTGTTTTGTTAGGAAATATAAAAGGAAATAAAATGCTTAGTGAAGTAAATTGAACCGAGTAAAGTTTCCAGATGATTTGCTTGTGTGACAGATTGACAAGTAGTAAAAAACATAGGTCAGAAGTAATTTATAAGACACTTCACAAAAACCTAAAAGATTGTTTAAGCTGATATTTATAACCATAAGCTTTTCTGACAGCAACATTAAACTCAATAGTTCTTTTACAAAGTAGTTACATGTGTTTTACTGGATACAATGATCACATTTTGAAATAAAGGGACATAAAACTTATAAATTGATCCCTTCAAAGGGTATTTGGATTTGCATATAATTACCGTATTTTCCGGACTATAGGTCACAGTTTTTTGCCTAATTTGCATGCCCTGCGACTTATAGAGAGGTGAGACTTGTTTATGGATTTTCCCCATATTTTTAGACCCATTTTTGGCTCAGATATGACCAGTGTTGGGTGTAACGCGTTACAGTAATGACATTACATTTTTCAGTAACGTAGTAGTGTAACGCACTACTTTGAAAATGCCTGTAATATATTACAGTTACTAACAAAACCTTACATTCGTTACTTGCGTTACAATCAGGACCTTTCGGAGAATAGTTTTATTTATTTATTTTATTTTACCTTTCGGAGAATAGTTGTGGGACGAGGACGACGGAGCAGACCATAGACATTATATATAGATATCTATGGAGCAGACTGTCACGGGGGGAAAACAAAGACGTACGCGATGACGTCGGAACGTCATACGTCAACGTACATAGACATATAAAGGTACATAGACATACGGCAATGTCATTTTATGGATGGAAGTATTCATATTATTTTTCTTTTGTCACGAGAAAGGACAAGAACATTACAGTAGTGTGCAAGCTATGTCTGGGCCACAACAAGACACTGTCTACTGCTGCGAACTCGACGTCAAATCTTTACAAGCATTTACAAAGACAACACGCTAATGCTAAGCTAGTTGCTAAAGAGCCGCAGAGGGATGGTGCAAGTTTGATGCCGCCACCGTTTAAGCAGGCTCGGCTTGAATTTCACCGCCAGGCAACCACTACAAAGGCTGAGGTAAACAAACTTGTAAACAAACATTTCAGATGTTTTATTTTTTATTTTGTTTTATTTTTTTTAAACAGAAGTTTTACATTTTGATATTGTCATACCTTTTGAATGGCACGTTTACATATGCATTGTGCTTGTTATGTAGCACTGCTGTTTTACTTTTTCATCAAAAATGAGTGTCCGAAAGTAATCCGAAAGTAATGTAACTAAGTTACTTTCAGAACTGAGTAACTAAGTAGTGTAATGTGTTACTTAAAAAAAATAACTAGTAATGTGTAACTAATTACTTATTTTGGGTAACTACCCCAACACTGGATATGACCGTTTTTCATTTTGGCAAAAAATGGTGCAGTACCACTTTTGTCTGCTAGGGTCCACCGACCGTTCCCAGCTCATGTGTCCGAAGGCAGCCTCCTCTGGTTGGACTGACTCTGTCGCTGCCCGGCCTCCTGCTCTGGAGGTAACTGCTATTAGCTGTGTTGTTAGCAAGATAATTCAAGAACCACAGGACAGATTTTTATCAAACTTACAGAAAGTAATCACTGTATGGACATTTACAAGTGACTAGCTTTATGAGATGTTTGAGATAAAATTTGATGTTTTATAGACGTAAACGTATCGCAGTTAGCTTCGGGTTTTTTCCTGCTACTATTTGTCTAAATAGCTCATAAACCACACCGCAGATTTTCTTTAAACTTACAGAAAGTAATTATTTGGTGTTCATTTACAAACTGTTAGCTGTTGGAGTTATTTGAGATAAAATTCGATTTATATATAATTTATTTTCGCAGCGCACGCGATGGTTTGGAAGATGCCAAAGCGAAACAATTTAAATCCAGCTGATTTGACCATTTCGTGAATTTATTAAAGAACGGTTAAGCTCAGGAACCCTTGTGCTATAATGTCAGCTATAATTTTTAGCAAACAAATAATTGTTTTTACCGTGTTAATCTTCTTAAAGCCTTGCTGTGCGCTCCTGTGGCAGACATTTGCAGCAGAGCTAAACACTCGGACCACATTTCCGGGTTGTCTCAGTGGTGACGCGTCACGTCAGCTGTGACGTAGGTGCGACCTAACTGAAGGTGAGACCTGTTTATGGATTTTTCCAATTTATTGCCAATAATTGGACAATGCGATATATAGAAGGGTGCGACCTATCAGGCGGGAAATACGGCAATGAGGAATCGTTATGTAGAAGTTGAATAGGCCCCGTTCCCAAAACCGAACAGTGTAAGAAAAAAACAACAACAACATTGTCTCTGTAAAGTACTTGTATGGTACTAAAATCCCAATCAAATGTGCCACACTGACATGAGGCCTGCACTTCAAGAGCATTTCTGTCTTCCAAAGCAAAATAGTAGGTATACAACAGTAGCCTTTTAAAACTTCTAAACAGTTTCTTCATTATTTGAAAATGATATTTTACATAGATTCACCTTGCAACAGAAAAACATGCTAAATCTAAAAGTATAATAAAAATGGGAGGAACATGTGAGCTGACACTGAATGGTCTAATTTAAAGCAGCAAGCTGTTTCACAAGTGCAGATGGGTTAAAACAGCACCGACACCACAGAGACTCAGACTGTCCAAACAAAGCGAGCAGGCTCTCCTGCATGACTTACCGCCGCCTTCACAGAGGATAAAAAAAAGCAGAGAAGTGGATTAAAGAGGGTCACAAACGGCTCAAAAACACACACCCTCGGCAGCTTTTTAGCTACTTGTGCTCTTCTGTGAGTTCAAGGTGCAGAAATCAGAATAGTCAGGTCTTTAAAAAAAAACCACTTTAAATAATATTGGTGGACAGAAAATATTGATATGACTCACCTGGCCAAAGAAAGCCACTCTGAAATATGTGCCCAGCAGCCTCTTTCCTGTGTGCATGACCTCTGTCACTTTGCTGTACCCACGATGCAGCGTGTCATAAAGGTGAGCCAGTTTCTGTTATGAAAAGGATTTGGCTAAATTAGTTATGAGTGTTAAGAGGGGAACTCCCAGTGAGAGGTTTGTTTACCTCAAAGTCCCTGCGCTTCTCATAAATTGGGATTATGAGCTTGTAGATGTCAGAGATGAGCTCGTAACGCTCCGCTTTCCACAGTCCGTCTGCACACTCCTCCAAAAGCTCCAATAATACATCCTGAAGGGAACAACAAATGCATAATTTGTGGGGCGGCTGTGGCTGAGTGGTTAGAGCAGTCGTCCTCCAATGCAAGAGTTGGGGGATTGATTCCACCAGCAGTCACATGCCAAAGTGTCCCTGGGTAAGACACTGAACCTCTCATTGCCTCCCATGTGTGTCCCATCGATGTATGAATGTGATAAAGCTCTGATTATTCTTTGTAGAGATCTAGTAGAGTGCTGTATGAATGGGTAAATGAGGCACAGATGGTGTTGTAAAGAGCTTTGAGTATCTTGATAGAATAGTATGAGTACAGTCCATTTACCATTTACCATAATATAAATAAAGTCTTGGATATGTCATAAAAATCTTCTTGTGTAGAGTAGCAAGAGTGAACAAACTGGAACTTATTTTAATGCAGTTTAGATGTTTCTGAGAATGTCATTGATAATGCTAACTTGCAATCTCAAGGTTTTAAAAGTACTTGCTCTTTTTACTTTTTTTTTTCTTTAAGCAAATTTAGAACAGAAATTACAAGATAGACACACACAAAAAAAAGAAAAAGCAGAAGATTATTTCAGTACCTCGTTGAAGTGGACGTCCTGCATGCCGACGTCCTCCATCATGGCTGCTTCTTCATCAATGTTTGGAGTGACAACTCGGAAAGCGGAGCAGCCCTGCTTGAACATGGCTGCGCGCAACAAGAGATATTAACGAAGATCAGATAAATGTTTCTAGCAAGTAAAAAAAAAAAAAAACAACAACAACATATATGTGGCAACAGAAACACTTCCAGAAGAGATGAGTGAAGCACCTTTCCTCCGAAGGTATTCGGCCACAAGTGCTGCAACGTGAACGTAGCACATGGCTGCCTGTAAACAAACCACATCAACCCTGATCAGAACAGCAAACAAACAAACAAATAAAAAACAATATAGATTATGTTAAAACTATATTCCTAGTATGTTTAAATAAAGACAACGAGACTTCTTCATTTTTGAAAATGTATCACATTAAACAGAACAGTGCTGGATCGCAGACCTCTGACAGATCTCCATTCTTCACATGGATTCGGGCCATGCTGTCCAGCCAGGTCTTGCGCAGCTCGGGCGTGCTGGCGTACGACTTGGCGAGGCTGTACTGCAGGTCCACAAGCATCTCCGGATCTCGCTCATGCTCCTTCATTTGAGCCGTGGCCATCAGAACCGTCCTGATGCGTTTGGTCAGGTCCTTCACATCTGATGGGAAAGCGGTGTGCTGTCGAGGAGGACACGGTTATTTTAAGTCTTTTTTTAAATAATAATTCTGTGCATAAGGCTCCAAACCTTTATGGTTTTATCACTGTTGGCACAATTGTTGATTATTGACAGAGACTGCTGGAAGCGGGTACTTCCGATGCCGATCACATCAGCTATCAGCTGACTGACAGCAATCACCACCTGAAGAGAAACACACATTATTACTTACAAAATGCACAATAACTCTTTTATAGACCATCACAAGTGTGAGAAAAATTACACAAATTAACTAACTTTCACTTGAAATGTATTTAATTATTTGAACTCGGCAAAACTCTAAAACTATTGAAAAAAGTGTTTTATTCCTACAATTTTTTAAATGTCCAATATGACATAATAAAATAGTAAAAAAAAATTTTAATTATACTTTAATTGGTATAAAAAATACATTTTTAACTTTATTTAACTTTATTGATGAGAAAACATTGGCTGTTTTAGACTCCAACTAACACTAGAAAATTTGCATTTCCTTGTGAACATGCAGTGAGAATGCTTATTCCACAAGAACTTGGTGAAAAATAGCTGAAATTAGCTAAAAATAAATAAATAAAATAACATGCTGACATGAAATAGAAGAAAAGCCTAAATTAGTAGAAGAAAGAAGAAAAAACACCTATTTGCTGGAATAGTTTTAAATAATCAGAAATTACCACACAAATTAGGAAATTAGCTAAAAAAGTTTACAAACAGCTGAAAAGTAGGTGAAAAGGCAAAAATAAGCTTAAGTTTCCAGAAGGAATTGGAAAGAGCTGAAATGAGCTTAAAAAATGTAAAATTAGCTAAAAATATATAAAAAAGGAAAATTTGCATACAAACAACTAAATAGTAGCTGAAATAACAGAAAAAGTAGAAACCAGCTAAAAAAACTGAAAGGAGCATAACAAGCTGAAATTAGCATAAAAAGTTTATTAGGCTGAAAGTAGCATAAATGACCAAGAAAAACTCAAATTTACATGAAAACAGCTCAAATTTGCAAAATATAATA